>CAUYLG010026180.1:0-16977 GCA_963573385.1 Cacajao melanocephalus | reverse complement strand
TAAGTGAGGTAAGGAGCATAATGCATCAGCACTTTTTCCGTAGTTATCAAGAAAGAATGAAAACATTAAGATTTACATTACTATTACTGATTATCTTTTCTAAGAAAAAAGGAACCAGGTGCAGAAGCAGAGCATGAGAGTCAACATAGAGCGTGACCACTGATGCACAGCATCACATAGAGACAGTTAAGCCCCAGATGTCTGTGGGACTCCCTGACAGCCGTCAGGCCTTGCCACAAGAGCTTGGAGAAGTGGAGTTTTCTCCTAACTTCCCCAGGAAGGAGATGTCTCGGCCTTTTTGGACACCTCCTTCCCTAGCTGGCTAAACAGCGGGCCCTTTCCCAGCGCTGCCGCACAGCCCAGGCGCCCTCCAGCAGCCCTTATGGGGGCGTGACAGGACTTAGAGCATCTTCCCTTAGTGTCATTCATTTCACAATGTCACCCCAGGTTCACACTTCCGACCTGATAGGCATTAGTAAAGGAATTAAGATCACCTATGAATAACTAAGATCACATATGAATAACTAATAACTACTACGGTTATATTTCTAGTTACTTTCTTCTTCATTATTTATATGGAAATAGGCTGAGGCCTTTTGCTCCAGCCTTGGCACTTATGGGCTCTCCCCCTTTACACAGAGTTGGGGGCTCACATTGTCATAAGGGAAAAACAGAGCCCCGTCTCATGTTCCTCAAGTCTCTTCTAACAGGAGAAGATATCTCCCAGCCCCTGGTGAGACACAGTCAAATCTTCCTGCTCTCTCTGTCTTGCACACAGAAAATACATAAAAGAAAACATACTGTATCGGACACGGATAACACACTTCATGACTCCATGCTGTTCTCCACCCGGCAGACTTTAGGAATTTGTCTGAGCCTCAATGCATATTGTCTTCAGTCACATGCTGGACCCCTATGTCCAGCATCTTAGCTTAATGACCATGTTAACCAGCACTGACTGCCCTGTTTGGATGTGCCAGGCACTGGAGGATAAAGAGATGAACAAAATACATTCCTGAGCACCTGGAGCCCACAGTCCAGTGAGAAAGTCATGACATAAACAGATAGTCATGATACAATGAAGGAAGCACACAGTGACCGAAGTAAGGCATTGTGGTGTGGGTGGAGAGAGGCACCTAATACAGCTGTCTGTTGACAAGGAGGACACCAGGAAGGCTTCCTGGAGGAGACGATGCCAGAGCTCAGTCTTAAGAGAAACTGAGTTTGGGACTGAGCCTGTGCCTTGGCTTGGCTCCTGCCACTTCAGATCACCTTAATCACTTCTCATTGATTTTGGTCCCTTCCTTTCCCTGTCCTTCATCTCAGAATAGCTAGGACACTGGAGCTTTTAGAAATGTGAATCCAAGTGTATGTGGTGTGATTATGGCTGAATTTTCTCCTTCCTCTTATTTAGAGTTAATATCATAACACCAATAGCATGATGCTGATGATGTAACAAAAGCTTAAAACATAAGGTGAGAGTTTATTTCCTTCTGACTATTTTTAGGTGGTGCCCAGATACCCCCTTGGCCTTTCAACTCTAGTGCAACCGAAGCCAGAGCTGAGTTTTCAAATGTCACACATGATCCTCAACAGCTACTAGCAGACAGAAAAGGGCAAGGCTTTGGCCAACTTGAGGACTGACAGTCAGGGCCGTACCAGGCTCGGCAAACAGGAGCTACAGCTGCAAATCAAAGGCTTCTTTCACTAGGGAAGCAGAGTGGAGTTGAAGGATGTCCACATCATGCTTTTTCTCCACTGTAGTCACCCAGTGAAAAATCATGATCTGAATGAATGAAAAAAGAAGGATGTAGGTATTCACACGCATACAAATGGAAGAATTTGAAAACCAACAAGCCCTCTCTAATCCGAAATGAAAAATCCTATGACAGCGTAAGAGGTATGCCCTTACATTTTCCCCTGGTTGAGCCAACTGAAACTCATACCCATTTCTCTGGGGGATGTTGTACATTATTCAAGGAGCTACATCACACATCACTGAGTGCTAAAGAGCCATCACCGCAAGACTCGTTTCTGAGAAGCAGCAAAAGCGTCAGGAATACGATGGGGTCAAAAACCCAGAATTTTAAGTTCTAAACTTGGCTCTGCCACTAACAAGCTGCCAGACTTTGGGAAAGTTGCTTGTCTTCTCTAAGCCTTACCTTATTCATCTGAAGAGACCATGGCAGGAGCTAACCCACAAGGTAGTGGTGAGGACTGAGTGACAATTCAGGAGTAGTGCTGCTTGTCAGATACAGAGGATTTCACAAGGAAAATATTTAAAGTATTTCCCAACATATTTGCCTCTGGAAAATGCCAGTGTTTAGTTCTTTTTTCCTTTTCTTTCTTTTCTTGTACACTTCTAATATCAGAGCTAAGCCAGGACCTTGTTTTCCCTGGGAAAAGAAGACTGAGAGCTTCCAGAACAAAATGGTGTGTAGAAGGAGGAACAGTTGATACAAGGTAATGATGTTACTTATAGACAGGACAGGGCAACAGAAAACCTTTCTAGGTCAGGCATGGTGGTGCAAACCTGTATTCCAACACTTTGAGGGGCCAAGGTCGGTAGATCACTTGAGGTCAGGAGACCAGCCTGGCCAACATGGTGAAACTCTGTCTCTAATAAAAATGCAAAAAAAAAAAAAATTAGCCAGGTGTGGTGGCGCACACT
This sequence comes from Cacajao melanocephalus, assembly GCA_963573385.1. Lineage (NCBI taxonomy): Eukaryota > Metazoa > Chordata > Mammalia > Primates > Pitheciidae > Cacajao > Cacajao melanocephalus. The sequence continues at coordinate 14,306 of CAUYLG010026180.1, read as the reverse complement.
TGTAATCGCAGCTACTTGGGAGGCTGAGACAGGAGAATTGCTTGAACTTAGGAGGCAGAGGTTGCAGTGGGCCCAGATCCCGCTACTGCATTCCAGTGCATTCCAACCTGGGTGACAGAGTGAGACTCCATCTCAAAAAAAAAAAAAGAAAGAAAGAAAGAAAGAAAGAAAGGAAAATAAAATCTTTCTAGTACTAGGAGGAAAAGAAAGTATATGCCCAGGATTCCACTCCCTTCTCCACCTCCAGAGCGGGGTGGTGGTTTGTGGTATCACTAGAAATAACTCAATGACTTGGAGAATTTCAGAATAGGGGTGCAGGGCTGGGGAAAGGTCATGCTCTTTGGGAAACCCTGCTTAAGCCCAGCTCTGAGCACACATGGCTGGCAACAGCCGAGGAAATTACCTGCGGGCTACCCTCAGGCCCACCCATTTAGAACCTGCACATCCCAGAGCGGCCACTGGACACTTGGGCCCTCCAGGGATGGGTGGGTGTCCTGGCAGGGCCAGGGGCCGGAGGAAGCCCTAAGCTTCTGCAGTGGGTGCCAAGTCTACCCTCAAAGGCCCTGGGCACCAGACCAGACCCGGCCCCTTCAATGGAGTTCAGCACAGAGGCCCAAGCAGCAGAGAGCAAGGCACAGCTCCATGGAGATCTGCAGAAACCCTGCAGCCTCAGGCCCTTCCCTGGTCACCGGGAAAATGCTGGCGCTTCCCCAGAAAGCCAGCTCATATGGGGGAGGGGCACCAGGAGCCACTCTCACAGGAAGTTTGAATCTCCACTTGATGGGACCTTGCTCCAAAGCAACTTTCTTAAATTGGTAACTAAAGTACCTTTATTTTTCACACTAAGTTTTCATTGCAAGTTATCAATTATAGGAATCAATTCCTTTTCCTGCACAACTGTGCATCATGTATTCATTTTCACTGCCCAGTTAAGTAAGTCTTCAATAAATATGAGCTGCTATTATGTCATCATCATCATCATCACTACCACTAAGTGGGTTATTCCCAGATAGACAAAGGGAAGGGAAGAGGAGGACAAGCGCAAAATCTAGTCCTACTTTTGTTTCAGATCTGAGTCCTCGGAGGGCTCAGGGAGGCTGGCTGGCATGGGAGGAAAGGGAGGAAGGGCAGCCTTTGTGACCCCCTCACCGGGGAGTTCATTCGCTTCTTATGACACAAACTAGTCAAGCCCTGCTTTCACACAGGTTTAATTACAAGTGACCTGTCAGCCCCTCTACCTTTTCCTCATGAAGGGAGCTGAAGAAGAGTGAGCATCAGTGCACCTGCCCTCTAGTGTACCTGTCCCTCCAGTGCACCTGCCCCCAGTATACTTGTCCCACTATGTCCCACTAGTATACCTGCCTACCCAGTGCACCTACCTCCACAGTGCTCCAGTCCCCACAATGCACCTGCCCTCTCAGTACACCCACCTCCACAGTGCACCTGCTCCCCCAGGATACCTGTCCCACTAGTATACCTGCCTCCCCAGTGCACCTGCCCCCCAGTGTTCCAGTCCCTGCAGTGTACCTGCTCCCTCAATGCACCTGCCCCCTAAGTACACCTGCCAGCCCCCAGTGCACCTGTCCCTCAGTGTGCCTGCGCCCCAGGCCACAGACCTGGACTGTTCAGGTGGGGTCTTACAAGCCTCTTGAGCTTCTCACCCATTTACTATCTTTGTGGCCTTGGCAGTAACACACAGAGGTTAAGAGCCAGAACTCAGGAGTTAGATTTCCTGGATGGAAATCCTAGAGCTGCTTCTCATCTGCTGTGTCATCTTTGGCAAGTTACTTAATCACCCTGTGCCTTAGTTTCCCCATGTGAAAATGAGAATACTAATAGTAATCTGCCTCGAAGATTGTGGGGATTAATTCGTGGGTCATGTACAGTGATTAGGGTAATACCAAGCACCTATTCAGCACTAGGTGTGAATAACTCACACCCTCTCAATGAGGTCTTTCAAGGGTATCTGAAATAGCAGCCGCACTCGCAGCACCCCCCATCTCCCTTCCCTTCATTTTCCACATAGACTTTTCACCATCTGAGAGATTATACCTCTCATGTATTTATTATACCTCCTATAAGAATATAAATTCCGTGGGGCATTTTTGTTCATCATTCATTGCGGTATCCGCAGTGACTAGAATTACTACCTGGTGCATAATAGGCCCTTGTAATAAAAAAGGAATTTATGAAACTTTACTAACCATATAGACTTATAGGCAAGTTACATAATTCCCCACATGCCTTAGTTTACTCTTCTGAAAAACAGGGATGATGCCCACACCCTCATATTGATGTGAAGATTAAATGAGGCAACATTTGTAAATCGTCCCACTCCAGTCCTTGGTACATGGTTGACCTGAGAGGACCAGCCTCTGCCTGATGGAGGAAGGGCCTGAAATGGTTAATCCCTGGCTCTCCTCCCCCATGCAAAGCCGGGCTGGACTGCAGGGCCACTGGCAGCTATCCAGGTAGAGGCTAAATGTCAGAGGTGTGTGCCTGCAGAGCTGCCCTGGTCCTGATGCAGTCTTGACCCAGGCAGCGGGACCCCTCGCCACCCCCTCCTGCTGACGATGCTGCCTAGGCCTAGAGCATTTGGGAGTGCAGGAGCTGAGCAGTGGGAACCTCTGCAGGCCCGGGTCCCACGCCACATCCTGGCCTTGGGGGAGGTGGGCCCAAGGCCTGGACTTGCTTCCCAGCTATTCCCAGGCGGCCCGCTCTCCTGCTGGCCCAGCTGCACGGCCTGGGCCAGAGGGCTACAGGGGTAGGTCTCAGCATCACTTATCCCTTCTCATAAGGAAGAAGAAGTGGGCCTCAGCACAAGCACAGTCTGGACTCAAACTCCAACTCTGTCAGCCCTGAAGCGCACCTGCCTGCCAGACTGTGGGAGGGAGCGTGTAGAAGAATGGCAGTCATAGAGGACTCACTGGAGCCCAGTGACTCCAGCCTGCAGCTTCCCAGATTTCTCACAATGCCCCAGCTTCTCAACAACTTCCCTGATAGTCATTCCTCTCCATGACTGACCCAAAAAGAGATGAAAATAGATAGACACAGGCCTCAGTGTAAATGCTGAAAAGGAAATAAATGCAGTCCAGCATTTGCCCCATGATCATCCACTCCACAACTGTCTACAAACCCCTACTCTGGCCCAGACACTGTGCACTATAGGATGTGGCATAAAACACAGACTTGATCATCAAAAAGCTCCCAGTTGGAAAGAGGGTATAACAGGTGAGCAGGCCGGGATGCGGGCAGAAGCATCTTTGTGGAGCTGGACAAGGAATGACAAGAGTACAGATGAAGGGTCTCCAACTCAGCATGGGAAAGGAGGGAGCAGCATGAGAAATCTAGAAGGGTAATACCAAGGTGCTGCTGTTCAACAACTTAGGGGAGAATAGAGGAGCTAATGAATGGGGAAATATTTCCCACAAAGGGGCCAGCTCAGAATGGCTCTGGGGAGAATATCAGCTTCAGCTCCTATCCTCCCTATCTCCAAGCACCTTTACCAGACACTAAGCCCTCTAAGGGCAGAGACCAGGTTCCGTCTGCATCCCTAGAATGGGAACAGGCATATATGGCAGGCACTAAGTAGAAATGTCTGAGTGTGTCAGTGCATAAACAAACCCCTGAAAGTAAGATCGCTACCAACCCAAGGACATGTTGCTTTTTTCTTATCCCACAGACATTCACATAAATGCCTATTGCCCAATTTCCTCTTAGTAAGTGTAAGAACCTTCACAGGCTATAAAGTCTCTAACCGGTGCCAAAGAAGGTATCACTCAGCCTCCATCATGGTCATCTTTAGAGGGAACCAACTGTGGCTCTCTGCCCATCACCCTGAGTGCTGCCAGCCTCCCCATCCATGGTCACCACAGTCACACTCCTCTGGTACACCCTGGGAAATGCTGTAAGAATCACACACCACTGAAGATGATAGCCAGAAAGTCACTGCCAATGTTTGTGGCTCATGATTTACAGAAAAACAGGATCATACTGTGCTTACCACCCATAATCAGTCACAGGCGCATGTGCAGACCCATCCACACACCTTGTGTGGAACATGCAGCCCACTCCCCAGGCCCCTGTCATCTACAAAAGCATACAAGGAAGAGACGCCAATTGGATTTATCTGTTTAAACACCATCCCATGAAGCTAGTCCCTGGGCAAATTATCCAAACAGTAACCATTCTTGCTTCCTTCTTAAAGAAAAACTGAAGAGAGCATAAATTCTCCTTGCATTTCTGCTATTCATTCATGCAGTCAATGTTTAACAAGGACCTACTATGTGTGAGCCCCTGCCACTGGAACTATGCTATAGTTTGCATGTCTGTATTCCCTCCAAAATGCATATGTTGAAACTTAATCTTTGTTGTAACAATATTAAAGGTGGGGCCTTTTGGGAAGTGATCAATCATGATGGCTCCACCTTCATGAATGGATTAGTGCCTTATAAAAGGGCTGGAGGGAATTAGCTTAGGCCCTTTAAGCCCTTCCATTCCTTCTGTCATGTAAGGAAACAGCGTTCTTCCCCTCCAGAGGAAGGGAAGGAACACAGACATGCAAACCATCGCATACTTCCAGTGGCAGGGGCTAACACATAGTAGGTCCTTATTAAATATTGGCTGCATGAATGAATAGCAAAAATACAAGGAGAACCTATACCCTTTACAGTTTTTCATTAAGAAGCAGCAAAACACCATCTCAGGAGCAAAGGGCAGCCCTCACCAGACACCAGCTCTGCTGGCACCTAGATCTTGTACTTCCCAAAGTCCAGAACCATGAGAAATGTGTTTTTATTGTTTATAAAGTACCCGGTGTATGATATAGTGGCACAAATGGATTAAGACATACTAGAAACGCAAAACTGAACCAGTCAGAGCTTTGCATTCTAGAAGCTAATAATCTAGTGACAATCAGACAGAAGAGTGGTTTTCAAATGTTGTGCTCAGTGCTTCATCAGGGACAGGCCTGTGGGAGCAGAGGTGAGGGGGAACCTACCTACCTGAAATTGGTGGAGAGGAGGAGGGGCTAGAGAGACTTTACAGGTGTGGTGATTTTTTGACTGAGTCTTGAAGGATAGCTAGGCATTCCCCAGGTAGCAGGGAGGGCAAGATTCAGAAATGTGAGTGGCAGGGCAGGCAGAGCTTAGAGAGCTGGCAGGGAGATGACCTGAGAAGCAGTCCAGGGCTCAGACATGAAGGGACAATCCCCCTTGAATTCTGAAACTGGGTTTGGGATTTTCCAAATTCTGCTCTGGTCCTTTAAGAGAATCCATTCTCAGATAGAGGAAGTCAAGGGGTATCACATTTCACACAAAGACAGACACTGAAAAGTAATCCAAACATGGGGACCCCAAGGAAAAGAGTCAGGGAGAATCCTCCAGCCACTGTTTCTGAAGCCCAGGCTCCCCACTATCCTACCAGGCCCAGGGGCACTTCCATCAGCCCCCACATACAGAGCCAAGGCATGAGTGACAGCCACCATTCCCTGGGGTGACCAAGCACCATTCCACAAACCCAGACCCAATAATCAGACTCTGAAAAAGACTACCCCCTTCAGCTCCTGGATAGCTGTGCCTTCCTCTCTTGGGATGTCACACTCCCCACCTGTGTGTGAAGAGACTCAACTCCTTTCTCTGACATCATCTGCAGAAGGCCTCTTATACAGCTGCTGGGATGCACAAGATGTTGAGAATGGAGATGACTATCATTTCAAAACCCTTTTACAGGCAAGAAAGCTAAGGCCCAAGAAGCCGGTCACTTGCCTCAGGACCCATAGCAAACTCATGCCACAGCCATGTCTAGAACCCAATTCTCAAATTCACAGCATAGAACTCCTCTCCCACTATAGAACAGTTGCGGGCAAATCCTGCTTTGCTTCCTGGTTTCCCCTGAGTTTCTACTGAAGTGGAAACACCAACTACAAAAATGCAATACAAAAAGAAAAATTCCAAATTCCAAAAATCTTAGCCAAGATTCATTCATGAATATTTCTCCTAAATACTGTGAGTCCTGCTAGGATCCAAGCTATACAGCCTTTCTCTTTTAATATGCCCTAATACTCCAGAAACTCATTCCCAACTTCTCCTGATTTCTTCACCTTGGATTTTCTCTTTGAAGCCTGGAGAGTACTTAGAAACTTCTCTTTAAAAAGGGAAGATTCTCCTGACAGTCATTCCAAGAGATTTGGATTTGCCAAGTTCAAGTTACAGAAACCTGTGACTATGCATACTGATTACTATTATTTGCCTACCATTAGTATGCTTTTTCACATTTCACATCTGATTTTTATGTACATTTTTCTTAATTTTTGTGGGCAAACAGTCCTAACATGAAGTAAGAACAATCATCGGCAGAAGGAGCAAAGCAAACAAACCAGCCTGGTGTGAAGGGATTTGAGAATTTCAGGAGGATCGGGAGGCAAATTGGATATGTTCTCCAGGAAAGGGGAGCTATTGGTTGTATCAGCTGCACAACTGATTACCTGAGGATTCTGCTGGAAATGAAAGAGAGAGAGAAAGAGTCAAGAGTCCCCTAAAACCCCAAGTGGCTTCTCCTCAGCTTTAGAACACCACAGAGTTGTCACCTTTTAAGAGACTTGCTTTCCTAGAATGGCCCCAGCCCCTGGCTGTGGTTTCGTACTGTGAATGACAAAGTACTCAAGGCAGGGAGACCCGAGAGTTCCAGCAGGTAAGAAGGAGAAGACACTCAAAATTTTAAAAATATCTGCTACTAACTGGCAGTTATTTGAACTAGTTATACCAGAGACCAGGAGCAGGCCGTACAATCGCTTCCTCCCCAGGGCTCTTCTCCTGAGCTGAGCAGACACTAGCCGTGTGTTTATTATTTCTCCCCACTATCTTTTAGGGTAGCCACGTCCCAAGCCACCAGGCAGAAGCTGGACCAAGACACATGTCCGATGGGGAAGGAGGCCAGGTTCACTGCACCAGGCATTAAGTATGCCTTAGCTCATATTTGCCAATACCCTATACCATGGGGACACATAAAATGTGAACCTCATCCCCATTTCCCATTAGAAATTAGAGGTTCACAAAACCTAGACTGTGTGCTGGAATTGGTCCAAACTGTGTGCTCGGCCATTTAGCAATGGCAGAGCAGGACTGGGTCTCTCTCTTATTCCATTCTACCCAAGAGGCACCAGGACCACTGCATGTAGAGTGCCGGCTGTGAATGGCAAGAGAATCCCACATCCAAGGAGATGTATGAGCCCACCTCGCCTGCAGGGCCTGCACACCTGGGAGACAGTACACAGGCTGGACACTCAGTAGAGCCATCGGGGTGCAGCAAGGCCAGTCCCACTTATGCTCTCTCCACTCCCAGACCCCAATTCCCACCTGCCCAATCAGAGCCATGGTGGGAGTGGGGGGAGGGCATATCTTCTCCCTGGTACCACAGAGTGTGTGTGATCAGGTGAGAGCAAGCGTTTGTGTATGAATGTACAGCCAGGCTCAGGAAAGTGCCCCCAGCCACACAGGCAAAGCTGGGCTGCTTCTACAGGAGTATGCTTAACTATGTTTCCCTCAAGGAACAAAGATCCCGCCCCTAGCCAACCTTTTTTGTTCTTTCTGAAACAGAGTCTTGCTCTCTCACCCAGGCTGGATTGCAGTGGCGTGATCTCAGCTCACTATAACCTCCACCTCCCAGGTTCAAACAATTCTCCTGCCTTACCCTCCTGAGTAGCTGAGACTACAGGTGTGCACCACCATGCCTGGCTAATTTTTGTATTTTTAGTGAGACGTGGTTTCACCATGTTGGCCAGGCTGGTCTCGAATTCCTGACCTCAGGTGACCTTCACACCTCGACCTCCCAGATTGCTGAGATTACAGGTGTGAGCCACCACACCCGGCCTAACAAAGAAAAGACCCTTTTTAAATTCATACCCAGGGCCTGCATGGCTAAGCAGCCTCTCTGATCGGGCTCCCTCTTGACGGCTGGCAGGTCAGTGACCTGGGCACCCATGAAGCCACCCCAGGTCACCTCTCATCACTCTCCTCCAGGAGCTAGGCAGTTGGGATAGCCTGGCTCTGGAGAGGAAGACTGCCAAGTCCCAAGAAAGTCTTTGTGTCTCTGCCTGTTATTCTCACCCAGCTGTCCTTTCCCCATGGCCCTCACCCATGATACACACACGCTGGAGGGGGGAAGAGAAACAGAAACTCTGTGCTCTGGATCCTGCCTGGAGCTGGCTTCCCAACCATGAGACTTCTGTGGTACCTGCTCTTGCTGGGAAGGCACCAGTGGGTCTTCTCCAGCTCACACATCCGCCTCCCTCAGCTTGTCCTGCCTGCAGGAGCTGGCCAGCCTCTCCTGCATGCTGATACAAATCCCTCTGTCCTGAATCGGCAGAACCATCTCTGTCAGGGATGTGGGGTTTGTTTTCTTAATTAACTGAAAATGCTAACAAGGGAGCCCAGGAGCTGGCAGGGGCCTGGCCTTCAACGGCTGCTAGAAAAAATTCTTGCTTTGAAATCTGGATCTCTAATGCCTCACATGGGATGTCAAAACAAACAGGGACACTCGATCCTGCAGCACAGGGCCTGGGGCAGGCTCAGGTTACAGGGCCAGAGATGGATTTAGCTACAGGATGCTACAGCAACCAACAGGTGACCAAATCCTGATTTCCCAAAATGGCACAGCTAGACCCCAAAAAGCCTCCTGCTGGGGCACAGGCTCTAGGGGGATGGGGAGAGGTCACTGGGATTTATGCCAGCAATACTTCCTGAGTGCCTACCGCCCAGCAGGCATGGAGCTAGGGGTGGGGGAGGCAGCAGAGACAGCCAAGTTCTACTGACTCCTGCTCTTGAGGAGATAAAATTAGGAACAAATTACTAATGTGCAGCACAGAAGGCCCCCAGGGCTGAAAGATTTACTATCAAGACCTTCACAGACAATGTTCGCTGACTCCTAATATAGAAAACAGAAAAGGGTAGAGTGGCGTCTGGAGAAAAGATGACCAGAATGACCACCCAGAACCCAGCTGAGAGATGGTAAACAGAGAGTGGAGATACAATGGAGCATCATGCAAAAGCAGGGATGATGGCAAGACCCAAAACCCCAGCAGGGGGAGGAGGAAAAGGAGATGGAAGAGGACAGAGAGGCAGGGGTCCTGAGCCTCCTGCCTCCAGCCTCCTGGACTGGCAGGACATCCGATCCAGACAGGATGCTGATTGCCCAGCCCCATCTAAGGGCCAAGGCACCGGGCCAGCATGATATAGCCCTGGATGCCCCCAGGGTGGTGGGGCCCAAGCCACATGCACAGTTTCCTACACCAGGGATCATGTGATGGCCTTCTCACCTAACAGCTGGGCCTCAGGAGAGGTCAGAGGTTCTGAATGACCAGAAAACACCCCTCTTCGGGAGGAAGTCACACAGTGTCATCCCATCTGCAAAGGCCCAGAAAGGAGCAAGTTTGTTGGAAGTCAGAGATGCCATGTCAGAGCAGAGCTCCCCAATCCAAACTCAGGGGCTTTCCTTCTTCCTGACTTGCCTGTTCCTCTCTGATTCTCTGGCCAAGGTCCATCCTGAGCTTGGAGACCAGGAGGTTAGAAGATTCGGAACCCCCAAGCTGCTCTGACTCAACCTAAACCCCCCAGTTTTCTTCACCCCCCAGGAGAGGGGGATGTTGAACCTTTGCCTCTTGGGACACCCAAACTACACCTCTCCCTTCTTGCAGTAGAATCAGTGCAGCCTTCCTTAATCTTTGGGCCTCTGAAGCATACAACATAGAGCCCAGTTTAAGAAACAAAGCATTAAAAGTTAAAAACTATCATTTTAGGAAACCACTCGGTGCCAACTTGCACAGAAACACAAACTTGGGGACTAAAATCGTATGCCAATAGTAGGTTTTATGGTGGTCATTCCGATGATTCAGAATAAATGCCTCCAATTTTTAGAGTATTACTATTAAAATGAAAACAAAGAAACATTTCTCGAGGAAAAGTACATTCTCAAGCAGAGTCTCAGACCTTGGAGAAAATATTCACACCATGTTCCCAGGGGTCTCTGGGGCCCAGTGTGAAGGGCTGTGGCTGGGGGTGAGGACCCAAGCTACGGAGTTAGGCTGCCCTGGACACTTTCCTGTCCCAGTTGTGTCCTGAGCACCCTCTACAATGGCTGGCACACAGTAGGCCAGCAATTCAACTTTGTCGAGCACACAAATGAATGAATGTTTGGATGAATTCAGAGGTTCATCCTGGCTCTGCAATTTACTAGCCCTGCATCTTTAAGGCAAGGTCCTTAATATCTGAGCCTTAGTTTCTTCTTCATCTCTGAAATCTACAAAATTAGTCACGAGTCAATAAACTACTGCAAGAATTAAATGAGATGCAAAGCCTTTGGCAGAGTGATTGGTGCCTTCAAGGTACAGAATAAAGGGTAACTTATTGTTACTTTTCAAAAATGGCTTTAATCTCACATCCAAAATATCTTTCCAGCTCTGCACACCTTCCCAATTCCATCATGCCATATTTTGTTTTGGTAAATCCCCAGCACAAAGCCTGGCACTAGTAGGAACATAGAAAACATCTGTTGAAACATAATTTAGCAGAAAGCGTCTCTGATTTGGAAACCCTGGCCTCGGATGAGTGCCAGTGGCTGAGGCTTCTAGCATTTCCTACCTCCTCCTCCATGGGAAGCCACCTCTTTGCCACAGACCCCAGCCCTCCAAACTGTACCTGGACAATGAAGGCCAGGAAGCTCACCTGTGTCCATGCCACAGGAAATGGGGCAGGGGGGCATTTGCTCTGCAGAGGGTGGCGGTGCTGGCTGAGCCCATCCCCCTGCTGCATAGACCTCTCCTCCCATTCTTTCTCACTCCAGCTCTGGGGAGCGTGGGCCTTCCCCGAGGCAGTGTTCCCAGGCTTCAGCAATAACAGGCCCTCCATTCTTCCCTGCCCTTGGCAGACCTGCCTCCTCCCACTACCACACTGTCCACTGCCGCTCACGGGCAGCTGCCTCAATCCAAGGAGACAACGCAGACCTCTTTGCGCCCAGGCCTGGTGTGTCCCCTGGCCCTAGGAAGAAGAGGAATTGGTCTGAGTCTCCTGCCTGAGATAGACTCACAGGGTCACTCATTTCACCCTCAGCCTGCAAATGTCACTGGTCTCTGGCATCTTCACAAACAGCACTCACTGACTACACTTGGTTTTTCCCAAATGAGGGAGAAATCTGACATCTGCGTCTCCCAGATCTTCATTCCTTGGGCCAGGATCCAGCTATGTTCAGATGTCAACCCCCAGCTCCCTGCCTCAAGATTGACAGCCACTGGGAGAAGGGGGGTGTCTATCCCCCAAGTTCAACATTCGCTACCCACTGGGGATCCCAGCCCCCACCTCTGTCTCCTCCTTCTCACATTTGCCCATCAGATACTATTGGCAAGAGTCACCAGAACTCAACCCAAAGTCTGCAATCCACAATCCAAGGAAGAGGATGTAAGGCGGCTTTCTTTCACTTACCAAGTTTATCCAGCTATTTTCCAACTTTCTTTTTAGGGATCCTGAGCTCAGTCCTCAAGAATTATCTTCTGATGTCCCAGAGCTGGGCATTGGGAGCCCAGGGCCATAGCAGGGGGCTGTGGACAGGCAGTCCTCCTGTGGGCATGGATTCCTGGGTTAGGGTGGGCTTGATTTGAAGCAGCACCCCCTCCTCTGGAGTCTTCAGTACTAAAATCCAGCCCAGGAGGGTCTCAGCCACCACTCAGCAAGGGAGGCAGGGCCACTGTCAGTAGCAGAATGTGTGGCTGTCTTTCTTAAAGGGACAGCCTGCCCCAAGAGCCCGACAAGGGTGGAAACCCTAGAGAGGAAGGAGCAAGGGAGGATGAGCTTGCATTCTCCAGGGAAACACTCTGAAGAAGCACCAGTCTGTGACTTGACACGAGCCTCATCCTGAGGTATGACTTGCTTCTCCACTTCCTGATATGAAACATGGAGGCACAAAGACCCTTCCCCAGGGGAAGATGCCCTCCTGTAGCTCCAACTGTAGGGCTGAACTCACCCAGAGGGTGTTGCGATAACCCATGAGAAATATTAATTATTTACTATGTACAAGCACTATTCTAAGTGCTTTGCATGAAGCAACGGATTTAGTCCCCATAGGAACTTTAGGAAGTAGGTATTCTAAGCATTATTCCTATTTTACAGAGGAGGAAACTGAGCCCTGGAGATAGTAAATTGCCAAGTCTTACAGGTAATATGAGGGCAAGTTAGGATTTGAACAAAACAGATTCTACTGGAGCTCAGCCCCTCATCTTCCATCAGCCTTGTCTGGAGAGTAAATTTCTTTTTTCATCTTTATGGTTTTCTGTATTTTCCACATTCTAAAATAAGTAGTTATTCTGTATCAAGAGAAAAAAAATAAAGATTCCACCTTCTCTCACTCCAATATTTCAACCAAGACAAGACTAGAGCAGGAAGATAAATGTATTCTACATGGAAGTTCTAAGGGGAAGGAGAGTAGCAAAATTAACAGGACAGTGCAGCAAGGCTATGATTAAATCTATTTGAGTTAAGTTTTGCCTATGTATAGATCCACAGGAAGGTTTTAAATAAAATTAAAGCAATAGTATCTTCTTTCAGCCAAGACTGAAATTAAAAGTTTTTTTAAAACCTAGTAATTGAAGAATTCGTGAAGTCCAGGTTCCTTACACATTATCCAAGACCTTTTCTAATTTGATCACCAGCAACCTCCGCAGCTTCCCCCACGTGGTCCCTCCCACCTCACCCAGCCACCAGGCCAGATTACCAGAGGTTTCCATAAGCCTCTCCAGCACACTGCCCCTCGCTTAGGCTAGGATGCCCATTCCCTCCACCTGTGAATTCTTTGCCATCTTTCCAGACCAGGTTAAACAGTCAGTGTGCCATAGAGGCTTCCACCCCCATGAGCAGAGTGGACTGCTCCTCCTCACCGCTCCCGCAACCTTTGCCCACTGCTATGGACTGAATGTGTGTGTCCTCTCAAAATTCATAGGTTGAAGCAGAATTCCCTATCTGATGTTCTGTGTAGGCGGGGCCTTTGGGAGATGATTAGGTCATGAGGGTGGAGCTCCCCTGAACAGGATTCATGCCTTTATGAAAGAGACCCCAGAGAGCTGTCTCATTCCATCTGCCATATGAGGACACAGTGAGAAGCCTGCGTCTATGAACCACCAGACATTAAATCTGCTGGTGCCTGGATCTTGACTTCCCAGCCTCCAGAACTGTGAGAAATAAGTGTTTGCTGTGTAAGTCACCCAATCTATTGTATTTTGTAAGAACAGCTTGAGCTAAGACACCATCCACAGTGTGTTGTTAAAGGTGCCATCACATTGCATGCTAATTAATTGAGCCTCTGTTTTTCACTTTTCTGTCCCCAGCACTAGCACTAAAATTTTGTGGAGTCAGGCAGCACATGATAGTAATTCTTATTACTGTTTGACAGCATATTTAGTGTTCCAGGCACTTCCTCATGAGTCATCTCATTTGAACTTCACAACAATGAACGGGCATTAGAAGTGTCCAATGTTCGTACTGGAGGAGGTAAGTAGCGTTTGAGGTTCTTGTAACTCTGCCCTTTGGAGATTAGGTTTGCCCAGATGGCCCTGGATTGGCCAAGCTCCCCAAGCCCATTTTCAACTGGGTCGGACTGTTTCTACCCTCGTCCCCTTCCACAGGCCTCCCAGTGCTCCAACCCAACATCCTCTTGTCCTCAGCTTCCCTCCTGCAAAGCAGAGCACCAGTGGGCCCAGAGATGAGGATGATGATGATGATGATGATGATGCTCACCAGCTGGGGTATAGCCCGCATTCTCTGTGAGCTAGCCCCATGCAAAATCAGCAGAGCACTGATAAGGGGCCACATTTTCAGATTAGAACCCAGAACAATTCTGCCACTTTTGTGGAGGAAAACCCTGTTATGCATCCCCTGGGCTGTACCCCCTGGCATTGGGGTCACTGAGAGAGGGTGTGGACCAAAGGCACGCAGAATGTCAGAGCCAGAAGGAACCTTAGAAATCACATTGCTCAGCCCCAATCTAGACAGAGAAATGAGAGCCCAAACTCGGGAGGGACTTGTCAGAAACACAGAGTGGCTCAGTACCAAAAACACAGAGTGACAGCTGGCTCCTGAGCCCTTTCCGATGAATCTGATCCAAGCAAGAAAAAAAGCAACCTAAAAGGCAACAAGGGCCAAAATAGACAAATGGGACCTAATCAAACTCCACAGCTTCTGCACGGCAAAAGAAACAGTCATTAGAGTGAATCGGCAACCAACAGAATGGGAAAAAATTTTTGCAGTTTACGCATCTGACAAAGGGCT
>CAUYLG010026179.1:0-98207 GCA_963573385.1 Cacajao melanocephalus | reverse complement strand
TAGATTAGGTCTTTTCACATAGTCCCATATTTCTTGGAGACTTCGTTCATTCCTTTTTACCCTTTTTTCTCTAATCTTGCCTTCTCGTTTTATTTCATTGAGTTGATCTTCGACCTCTGATATCCTTTCTTCTGCTTGGTCAATTTGGTTGTTGAAACTTGTGCATGCTTCGCAAAGTTCTCGTATTGTGTTTTTCAGCTCCATCAATTCACTTATATTCCTCTCTAAGTTGTCCATTCTCATTAGCATTCCATTAAATCTTCTTACAAGGTTCTTAGTTTCTTTGCATTGGGTTAGTACATGTTCTTTTAGCTCACAGAAGTTTCTTACTATCCACCTTCTGAAGCCTGATTCTGTCAGTTCATCACACTCATTCTCCGTCAGGCCTTGTTCTCTTGCTGATGAGGAGCTGCGATCCCCTGTAGGAGGAGAGGCATTCTGATTTCGGGTGTTCTCAGCCTGTTTGCACTGGTTTCTTCCCATTTTTGTGGATTTAACCACCTGCTGTCTTTGTAATTGCCGACTTTCAGATTGGGTCTGAGTGAACATCCAGCTTGTTGGTGATGAAGTTTTGTCTGTTTCTTAGTTTTCCTTTGGCGGACGCCCTTTCCCCACAGAGCTAGGCCTTCCCGGGTTCAGCAGTGCTTACTGTGAAACTCTCAGTCCTCAGCACTTCCAATTGCTATTCTCCCTGTGGGGATAGGACCAGCCGAGCCAGACTCAAAGGGCACCCAGTCCCATATACTTCGCACTGAGAAGCGCCGCGCCGGCCAAAAGAGTCACGCTGGCAACCCGTGTGGCTCCTCCGCTGGGTATCTCCCAGTTTGTGGGCAACAGAAATTCGTCTGAAATCGCGGCTTCCACTCGCTCTCTGCACTTTCACTGGGAGCTACAATCCTGAGCTGCTGCTAATCGGCCATCTTGGATCTCTCTCCCTATATATCTTATTCTATTATGTAATACTATATTATAATTATACACTGGCAAGATGATGTAATGGCAAATAAGCTGGAATAAATTTGAGTAAGTTGATTAAAGTATGGATGAACATTTCTCTATCTCAGTATTCTGTAATATTGCTATAATTTTACTTATGCAATAAATTTTAAGATTTCACCATCAACAATATGTTGATAGCTAAGTTAATGAAATCTTTGGGAACAATATTTTCAAATAAACACACACAACAGAAAAAAACAGTCTGGATGAACTGTGACAAACAAGCATGGCCTGCCCATGTTCTATCTGCTTCCTCCATATCTCCCATTCCCTACCTGTCACTCAAATCCAGGTTATCACCACTCACCTCCCGGACACTCAACAGCCTCCTAATTGGTTTCTCTACTTCCAGTTTCTTAACAACTCCCACAGCAATCTGTTCCCTAAAACTCAGCCATAGAGAGTTTTAAAATGTAAGTCAGGGCCAGGCACAATGGCTCACGCCTGTAATCCCAGCACTTTGGGAGGCTGAGGCGGGTGAATCACGAGGTCAGGAGTTCAAGACCAGTCTGGCCAACATGATGAAACCCCGTCTTTATTAACACTACAAAAAAATTAGCCAGGTGTGGTGGTGTGCACCTGTAATCCCAGCTACTCCTCCAGAGGCTGAGGCAGGAGAATCGTGTGAACCCAGGAGGCGGAGGTTGCAGTGAGCAGAGATTGCACTCCAGCCTGGGTGACAAAATAGTGCCATCTCAAAAAAATAAATAAATAAATGTAAGTCAGATCATGTCACACACTCTGCTTAAAATCTGAGAACTAATATGTGGACCTTCACATGATCCTGACTGAAACAAACTGTAAAATAAAAATCTAAAAGTGACATTTGAGACAACAAAAAATGTTAACACTAGCTGGATTTTAGTGGTATTAAGAAATTAGTTTTATATTTTAGGTGTAGCATTATTATGATTACACTGGATACAAAAATGTTTCTGGATAAAATGACATCTTAAATGTGCCTAAAACTTGTACGTGCCCAAAACACTGGAGGAGCCCCTCGTCCTGTGGCAGGGCCCGGGCTGAACACTGGGCTTGGGGGTGGAGATGACAGGGTCCCTCTCTAGCTCCTGGTACCCAATGGGCAAGTGACTGTCACTGTGCGGGGACGGTCTGCCTCCATGGGAGTCTCTCCCTAGGCTGTGAATTCCTAGGGGCCAGGACTACATCTATGCCAGCACCTATAACAGAGAGGCCCCGGACCACTGGGTCTGTTGGATGGGGGTAAGGGGAAGGGGAAATGAGGTTATGCAAGTCTAGCCATGAACTGACCACTGACACTGGATGAAGGTTAGAGCAGGAGGTTAGGTCATCACACCGTGCTATTTTGTGTGTTTGAAACGCCTCGTGATCCTTCTTGTTCTCAGAAGAAAGTACCTCCAGACTTTACATGAGCTAGTCTTTGCCTGCCTTCAGATGAAGATATTTCAGCATGCTTTTTCAGGCTGATACTACTGAGATCAGGATGAACAGCTATCTTAATATTAACATCTCTTTTTAAAAAAATTATTTCCGTTTTTATTTAATGTTTCCAAATATAAAAAGTCAAGATGCTAGGCCAGGTGCAGTGGCTCATGCCTATAATCCCAACACTTTGGGAGGCTGAGGCGAGCAGATCACCTGAGGTCAGGAGTTCGAGACCAGCCTGACCAACGTGGAGAAACCCCATCTCTACCAATAATGCAAAAATTAGCTGGACGTGATGACACATGCCTATAATCCCAGCTATTCGGGAGTCTGAGGCACCAGAATTGCTTGAACCCAGGAGATGGAGATTGCGGTGAGCCGAGATCATGCCATTGGACTACAGCCTGGGCAACAAGAGCAAAACTCCACCTCAAAAAAAAAAGTCAAGATGCTTACACCAATTATCTCAAATGAGATGAAAGCAATTCAGTGTTTTTAACCATCACCTTTCCCCTTCAGTTCTGCTACCTTATACAATGGTATAAGGAACAAGAAAATGGTATAAGGTCAGGAAAATTGGATGGCATGTGCCTGGTTAGAAAATGTCATGTGGGCCGGGCGTGATGGTTCACACCTGTAATCCCAGCACTTTGGGAGGCCGAGGTGGGCGGATCACAAGGTCAGGAGATGGAGACCATCCTGGCTAATACAGTGAAACCCTATCTCTACTAAAAATACAAAAAATTAGCCGGGCGAAGTGGCACGCTCCTGTAGTCCCAGCTACTCGGGAGGCTGAGGCAGGAGAATCACTTGAACCTAGGAGGCAGAGGTTGCAGTGAGCTGAGACTGCACCACTGCACTCCAGCCTGGGCAACAGATGAGATTCCATCTCAAAAAAAAAGAAAAGAAAAAGAAAAGAGAAAATGTCACCTGTTTACAAAAAACAGCATGCAGCACAGTTTCTATTTTGTCTGCAGTCAATTCACAAACTACTTATTTAGGTGTTGTTTAGGAGGCATACAAAACTGAAAATTTTAGCTGCCCAGTTTTTATTCAGCTACTCCACAAAAACCACAAATGACAATCCTAACACTTTTCAATCTTTGGAGGGTTGAGATAGTAGATATTATTTGTTATCTTTAGTAGATTCAACTATTTAGCCTGAAAATGTTGATTTTTTCTCTTAACAGAGATAAATCTCCTTAGGGCCTTTCCTCTAATTTTGCTAGACTGGGTTCCAGGAGACCAGTGAAGAACCCCTCATGTGACATTTAAAGTGTGAAAACTGTAAAAAAGTACCCCATTGCATTATACAAATTTTGGCTAGCTGGACAAAAGACAGCTGGTTTGCTAAATGGCATTGAAAAAAATCCTGACCAGACAGCAATATTTAGTCCAAATAACATCCCTTTTCTAATGTCCCAGAAGACACCAATCTGCCTAGCACATTATTTACTGACCCGGAAATAACAAAGGGTATGCTGGAATATTCTTTCTTAGCAGAAGTACTGCAGCCCCAGGATGATCCATCTTTGTTAATATGTAACTAAACCTCAGGTCAGAAACCAGACAAATTTTTGCTTCTCTAAAATATATAATGAGGTCATTCTGAAACTTTTGGACAGATTCAATTATTTCTTGGCATCTCCCTTCTGGCACAGACATCTTTGCTAATGGGTAACTATTCCTAGCATTCACATGATTTACTTTGAATCCCTAAAGCTGGAACACGAAAACCTAAGGCTGAAACAAGGAAGAAGGGACCCATTAAAGAAAGCCTCTGTATAAATGCTTGCTAGAGGACCCAAAGGATCTTGTCAAATTTCTAACACTCTTAAAACATTCCTCAGAAAGCACAATGATTGTCAGCTAATAATGAATTACTGCTCCATAGAAAAAAAGTCAGGAGATAATGAAAGTGGTACCCCTTGGTAGTGTCCCTGGCCACCTGGCACCCAACTCCAGAGAGCTTTTGGAATTGTCAATAGGAAACCAAAAAGAGAGGTGACCCCTGCAATATCTTCCCTTATTTCTACAAACTCCTGATGCATAATCAATTTGCAATGAAGACACTTTCCACATGACACACAAGGCACCAGAGATTAAAAAGTACAAAGAGTAGGAGTTGACAGACAAAATGCTCTTAGTGCCTGACAGAACTCTACTTACAGTGTATCAGCAGGGGGAAAGTGTCCATGCATGGGAGGTAGAAAGAACAGAGAGAGAATGTTATGACTTGAATTGTGTCCCCTCCCCAAAATTTACATGTTGAAGCCCTAACCCCCAGTTCCTCAGAATATGCCCTTATTTGGAAATACAGTCGCTATAAATGTAATTAATTAAGATGGGGTCCACAAGGTGGACTAATCCAAAATGACTAATGTCCTTATAAAATGGAAAATGTGGACAAAGAGACAGATACAGGGATAACTAGGTATAGATGAAGACAGAGGTTGAGGCTGTGCTTCCTCAAGCCAAGGAATGCCAAGGGCTGCCGCCTACCACAGGGAGCTAGAGGATGGGGCCCATTCTCCCTCACAGCCTCAGGAGGAACCAGCCTTGCCCACACCCTGATCTTAGACTTCTGGCCTCCAGAACTGTGAGGTGACACATTTCTGCTGTTTAAGCCCCTGGTTTGGTCTGTGGCACTTTGTTACAGGGGCCCTGGGAAACTCATACAGAGGGGCTGTCAGGAAAGCTTCACAGAGATGATTTCAGAGCTAAAACGTGTCTGCCAAGTGGCTTGGGGAAGCCAGCAGTCACCTGGTGAAAACATCTATTGAGCTTTGAGGAATAGCACAGAAGAGACAGCAAAGTGAGTGCAGTCAAACTTCCTCTGATTTTACACCCAGTGTCTGGCACCCAGCAGGTGTTCCACCAATCTTTAATGACCTAATTTAACTATTCTCTCTATTCTAAACCTTTCAGGCCCCACTCACTCTTAATATCCAACCCAAATGCTTCCTGCTCTGTGAAGGTTCCCCATACCCTAAGCCTAGCAACTGGCCTCCTGTGTGTCAAGAGACACCATTCCTACCTCTCCTGTGGCCACTTTCAAACAGGACCAAAATATAGGCGTTTAAATTATTTGGGTCCATGCTTGCTCCATCACTGGTCTGTGGGCCTCTGAAATACAGGGGCAATACATTTCTAACCCTTTTTTGTACAAGTGCCCTGGGAGAGTGTTTCATACATAGCAGGAGCTTAACTGAGACTAGTAAGGTATCTATTACAAGGGACATCTAACTTCCCTGGGACAAAGGGCTCCAAGAGGTCTGCATCCAAAATAAAACTGCATCAGGAAATACGCAGTGAAACAGAAGGTGGAGACTTCGCTGGAAAGAGTAATAAGACTGTAAACAGACTTGGGGGCTCCAACACTGATGACTAAATCCAGGCAAAGGCCTGGGAGCAGCGCAGCAGTCAGCACACACCCTGGCCACCACCTTCAGCAGAAGAGACATGGATGCCCTGGCCAGAAATTCATTACAAACACTTGGAAACCTGCAATATTGGAAGGCTGCAGCACGAGCCAATGAAAAGGAAACCCCTGTTATCTACTGGCAGAAGGGAGCCCAACATCTGGCGCTATCTCCCAAATAAAACAGCACGACCACAGTAAGTTAAACCATAACATAATACGTAAGTAACTCATTGCTTACATTACTAGCCTAATGAGTAGTTCTCCACTACCCTAAGAGAGAACACCCACCTTATGTTGAAGGTTCTTCTTCACAGCTTCAGGCTGACTGCAAGTGCCCTGACCTCAGAACTCAGGGCAATCAAAAAGCCTTTAATTACTCTGATCGGATCATTTCTATTCCTGTGTCTCCGGATGTTCTCTTGAAGAAGCAGCTGCTTAAAACACCCCTTTGAAATAATCACAGCTAAAGTTATCACTGCTTACTATGTGTGTACTAACTCACTTTTTCCACAGGTAAGACACAACACAGTTAAGCAGCCAGTAATGGGGTTGATGGAATCTGAACTCAGGCTGCCTGGCTCCAGAGCGCCTCCTCTTCCCTCCACTCCACATTCCCTCTGACAATCAGGATGTCTCAGAACAGCTCCAATTAGAAACAAAAGCAGAAAGTAGAAGTGAACCACAGCAATGTGTCCCAGCCTTCCCAAGTGGGTCCTCTTGATTCCTTCCTCTTTTACGACGAATGGTTAACGGCTTCCCAGCCTAAATCTACATTTTATTAAGTCTTTTATATGATCACATAGCTGGTGTTGTTTTTCTTTTAACTACAGCATTAATTAATCCTGGGGCATGTTATGAGAGATACTCCAATTACTTGCTTAAGGTTGAGTGGGCAGTAAGTGGAGAAGCAAGAAACTGAAATTTGAAATTAAGACTATGGTTTGGAGACTGCACTCTTAATTGTTTCTCATTAAACTGTGTTCTTGCTGACAACAGGACTCTCCAGTCCAAGGGTCAGTACTGAGCCAAAAATCAGAGGTTGTTCCACTCACGCTCTTGTAAAAGTTCAACATGTATGAAGTTACCTCACCTGTAAAGTAAAAACAGTTCCCCATCCCAAACTCCAGACCTAATTTTTCCCAAACCCAGTTGAGGAAAATGCAGCTAGAAAATGCAAGGGATCCAGAAAAGTGATCATGAATTTTGTAAGACACTATGAAGACCACTGCAGAGAACAATGTACTCACATATACTAGCTAATTCCAATCACTCTGCAAGATTCCTCCATGTGCAGATGAAAGACGGGCTCCGGATTTTTGTGCTTCTTAAAAATGTCTTTCTTTTTCAGACAGGGTCTTGCTCTGTCATCCAGGCTGGAGTGCAGGGGCGTGATCTTGGCTCACTGCAACCTCCACCTCCTGAGCTCAAGTGATCCTCCCATCTCAGCCTCCCAAGTAGCTGGGACTATAGGGGCATGCCACCATGCACAGATAATTATTGTATTTTTTGTAGAGATGGGGTTTTGCCAAGTTGCCCAGGCTGGTCTTGAACTCCTGGGCTCAAGCAATCCACCCACCTCAGCTTACCAAAGTATTGGGATTACAGGTGTGCTGGCTCAGAATTTTAAGTACCAGAGGTCTCACAATAAATAAATGGCCATCTCAGAACCTAAATCCAAGACTACTCACTCTCAATGCCAGGCTCATCTACTGTATTATAGCATGAGAAATAAACATGGAAAGAGCTAGCAGGCATACCTGGGGCTCTTCTGTCTAGTTCAGCACCATCTCCCCACTATTTAGCACCGAACAGGCCTCAACAAATATTTGGTAAATGAATGAATGATAAACGAACACAAAATCATTCAGCATTACTAACTCTAACAAAATTTGCTTTCATCCCCCACCCCCAAGAAAAAAACTATTTAAAATAACTTCCAGGCTGGACACAGAGACTCTCACGCCTGTAACCCCAGCACTCTGGGAGGCTGAGGCAGGCAGATCACCTGAGGTCAAGAGTTTGAGACCAGCCTGGCCAACTTGGTGATATCCCTTCTCTACTAAAAACACAAAAATAATTAGCTGGGTGTGGTGGTGGGTGCCTACAGTCCCAGCTATTTGGGAGGCTGAGACAGGAGACTCGCTTGAACCTGGGAGGTGGAGGTTGCAGTGAGCCGAGATTGTGCTATGGCACTCCAGCCTGGGGGACAGAGGAAGACTCTGTCTTAAAAAATAAAATAACATCCAGAATCTTCAGATGGCCCATGAACAAGTAACAATCAGTATACTCTTAAGTTCTCTCAAGAAGAAATTCCACAAAGCAGACTGCAGTTAAGATTTCAGGAGAGAAGTCTGAGAGGAATAAGTTTATACATATGTTATCTCGCAATTGAGCAAATAACTAACACAACCCAAGAGACGCTGCTGTAGTTACTACACTAATCCGCGTATTCTGAGTCACATGTCCTAAACAACTATATGTGGGAAAAAGCAGAACTCGACTTATCTTCTGGCAATGTCAGCTGCTTTCTCTATTTTTGCTCCCTCATTATACTATCTCTGCCCTTCAATTACTACTATAGTATTTTTATTTTTTCACTATACTTTTGTTGAAGTCAAGAGATCTTTCAAAATCTTTTTACTGAAACAAAATTTTTTTTTGAATTTCACTCTGTAAGGGTGGTTTGCTAAGTGACTGTTTGAGTTGGATTTTATTTTTCTGGAGAGCAGGGGAAGGTGGGGAAGTCTGGCAGGATTGTAAATAAGGGAGATTAAAATACTGACCACAAAAAACAAACAGGCAGTTTTGACAGAATTTAATGATCAACAACTAAAAGTTCCTAGCAGTTGGTTTATCTGGAAGAAGGAAGACAAATGATAAAAGGGAGCTTTGAAAATTATAGCAAGGGCTCACAAACTGAGAACACCACAATGGGTAAGTGTACTGAGAAAAACATTTATTCTGTACACACAAAGGCTGACACATGAGATACTTCATTAGCTCTGAAACTTCTGAAGATGGTGCCAGGTTTTCCTTTATAGAGCTAGGCAGGAAGCATTTAAAATCACAAAAATAAGCCTAAGAAGACTTGCCAAAGGTATGCTCATTGAAAATTAATTATGTCAGCTGATGGAGATTTGAAAGTCTTTATGCTATCAAGTCATTATGAGTACACAAAATTTTAGATGCTCTAGTCCACACGAAAGCAAGGATATACTGTCAAGCGAAAAAAAAAAGAAAGAACAGTGTATGTATGGTATCCTTTTTTGGGGGGAGGAGGAGAATAAGAAGAATACTCATATTTACTTGCATTTGCATAAAGAAATGCAGAAAGAATATACAAGAAATTTACCACAGTGATTTACTTGTAAGGAGGAAGAGGGAGCTGGGTGGATGGGGACAGAGATGACCAGCAGATTCTTCATTGTTCATAGATACACACACACATATTTTTAAAGATTAATTTCTAAAAGGTAAATTTACAAAATAAGAAATTTGAAAAATAAAACAAGTGAGGCACACTGGGGCCCAGGAGTGCAAGTCCAGCCAGGCAACAAAGCAAGACCCCATCTCTTAAAAAAACAAAAACTCAAACCATTAAGAACGAAAATAAAATAATAAGCATCACTGACAGCAATAAGCCCCCCTTCCCTGCTGACATCAGCTCCACTCCCACCTCTTGGAGAGGAGGCTCCAGAGGGAGCCAGGGACCCTGACCAGAAAGGGGAAGGAAGTATAGACAAGCACCTAAGAATGCTTCTGAGTGTGGGGACACCTGGCAGAAGGGCACACAGAGCAGGACTCCAAGAATCTCCTGAGCTTGGCATCTCAGATGCATTCTAACAAATAGATAATAAGCATCACTGGGGGTATAAAATGAACAGAGGACACTGCTGAAACATTGTATCTTCAGCAGCATAATGATACCAAACATTTGTTTAAAGTTTTATATTTTACAATATAAATTCTGCTATTTAAGTGTTTTAATAGGATAGCCTTATCCTGATCTCACAGATGATAACATGTAGGTCCTTGGAGACTGTGTCTTACTCTAAGGTAGAGATAGTAAGTTAACCAAACTCTCTAGGTGATAATGTATAGGGGTTACATGTGCCCCACATAAGTCTCCACTCCAAAATGATTCTGTTCATATCAGAATCATTTATGACTATTTATTTAAATCAGTATTAGTTGATAAAACTGATTATTTCTTTTTCTGCAATTATAGAAGCAGTAGGGAAAAAAATAAAATAAAACTGAATATTTATTTCAATCCATATTGGCTCCACTTCACAGGCACTACTTCCATCTTGATGAAAGCACTGGAGTTCCTGCCCCCTAAGCACAAATGTATGGTTCCATCTACAAGGAATCAAACACATATGATCTCCTTCAGTGTTGTGGAACGAGAGGCAAGGTTTACAGCTAAAGACTGGGTACTTATCACAAGTGGCCCTGAAGTATGCAGCTATCAGGTGAACATAGCCCATCCTCCTGACCAGGTCCACATGTCTTAAGGCTAACAGCATCTCACTGTGACTGTGTCTGGTACACAGTAGGTGCTCAATAAAAATCTGTGGAATGAAGACTAAACTGAAGAGTTAGTAGACAATGGACCAGGCATCAGGACTTTATATAACTGTCTTTTTTTTTTGAGAAGGAGTCTCGTTCTGTCGTACAGGCTGGAGGGCAGTGGGCGTGATCTCGGCTCACTGCAACCTCCACCTCCCGGATTCAAGCAATTCTCTTCCCTCAGTTTCCTGAGTAGCTGGGATTACAGGTACCTGCCACCATGCCCAACTACTTTTTGCATTTTTAGTAGGGACGGGGTTTCACCACATTGGCCAGGCTGTTCTCAAACTCTTGACCTTGGGTGATCCGCCTGCCTCGGCTTCCGAAAGTGTTTGGGATTACAAGCGTGAGCCACTGTGCCCAGCTGGGACCTTATATAGTTTTATGTCTTGATGTTGTAAAGATCTCAGGAATAGGCTGGGCACAGTGGCTCATGCCTATAATCCCAGCACTTTGGGAGGCCAAGGCAGGCAGATAACCTGAGGTCCGGAGTTTGAGACCAAACTGGCCAACATGGTGAAACCCCATCACTACTAAAAATACAAAAATTAGCCAGGCATGGTGACATGCACCTGTAATCCCAGCTATTTGGGTGGCTGAGGCAGGAGAACTTCTTGAACCTGGGAGGCAAAGGTTGCAGTGAGCCCAGATCACGCCACTGCACTCCAGCCTGGGTGACCAAGCGAGACTCTATCTCAAAAAAACAAAACAAAACAAATCTCAGTAATAGACTGCTATGTGTCCTTCAAAAACCAAGCACTGGAAACTTCACCTCAATGCAACAGTGATAAGAGGTGGGGCCTAACGAGAGGCAATTAGGCACGAGTCTGCCCTCAAGAATGGATTAATGCCACTATGGGGGAGTGTGCTCATTATAAAAGGGTAAGTTTGGTGTCCTGCCCATCTCGTCTGTCTCTCTCTGCCCTTCTCACTTTCCACCATGGGATGATGCAGCAAGAAGGCCATCAGTAGATGCCAAGGCCTTGCTCTTGAACTTCCTAGCCTCCAGAACCATGAGCCAATAAACTTCTGTTCATTATAAATTATGCAGTCTCAGGTATTCTGTTAGAGCAGCACGAAATAGACTAACATACAGATTGACTCTTTCATTTTAAAAGTGTGAAAACTGAGGCTCAGAGATGGGAAAATTGCCATCAACACAGGGAGACAACAGCAGCACAGTGTGTGGTTGTAGGCTCAAAGTGTGTGCTTACAGTCAGACCAACGCCAAGTCTGAAGTCCACTGCACTACTTGGGAGTTGTGTGATCCTGGACAAGCTGCTTATCTTTTCTCTGGTACTCGGTTTCTCCATCCATACAACAGGGTGTAGTAGCCAGGCAAGTGGCTCATGCCTGTACTACCAGCTACTTAGGAGGCTGAGGCAGGAGGATTGCTTCAGCTCAGGAGTTTGAGACCAGCCTGGGCAACATAGTAAGAGATCCTATCTCTTAGAAAACAAACAACAAACAACAACAAAAAAACAAAGTGTAGTAATGACAACCATGAGTGATACTGTAAAATCAAAAATGCTGTCTGGAAAGCATTTACAGTGTTTGGCAGACAGCAGACACTCACTGCAGGGTGGCTAACATTACTGGACAAACCTCAGAACCAGGTATCCTGGCTTCCAAGCCTACGAACTTTCCACAGCACCAAACTGCTTCTTGCAATGATGTTTACTGTCAGTGACAACTGAAAATTTCTGATCCCTGTCATAACAACACTTGATTTCCAAAATATATTAAATTCTGTTTCTCATATATATAATTTGCTTCTACTTATTACTAACACTTGCTTATATTAACATTCAAATAATTTCTGAAGTCTTTAAAATTTCCAAGTAAAGCCTGGTACAGTGGCTCACAACTGCAATCCCAGCACTTTGGGAGGCAGAGGTGGGCAGATCACTTCAGCCCAGAGTTTGAGACTAGCATGGGCAATATGGCAGAACCCTATCTCTACACAAAAATTAGCTCTGTGTGGTGGCATGGGCCTGTAGTCCCAGATACTCAGGAGGCTGAGCTGAGAGGATCACTTGAGCCAGCAGAGGCTGTAGTGAACCGTGATCATATCACCGCACTCTAGCCTGGGTTACAGAGTAAGACTCTGTCTCAAAAAAAATTAAAATAATAACATGAAAATTCCAAGTAATATTTGAAAGGGAAAATCATGAAAGTCTTAATAGTCACAAATGGAAAAAAATGGCCAAATGCATATTTAGACAAAGGAAAATTATGATTCAGATTGTATACATGCTTATTAGTTCTTATTTATATGGCACCAAAATGGAGCCATTTCAGTAGGCATGATAGTACTGAGATAGAGGGGAAAAGTCACACTCTAGAAGTCTCTATAGTTGGGTCATGGAGAGAAGTGGCAGATCCCATGCAACTTTTCAAATGCAACTGGAGCAGAGTCAAAGGATAACGATCATTTTCATGGAGTCAGCACTCACTCAGTCAGTCACCGAATGTCTATCAAGCAGCAACCGTGAGGCTGCTATAGACCAGCCATTGCTCAGCAATCCAGATTCTTGGGGGACATCGATGAACAAAACAAAGATTTCTTACATTCTTGCAGAGAGGCCAGGCAGTAAACATGATAAATAAGTAAATCACACAGTCTGTTAGAAGGTGACAGGTGCTATGAGTAGGGAACTTCGAGTCCAGGGAGGTGGAGAGGTGAGTCACATCATTAAGTAGGAAGAGCAGAGGATGGTTTCCAGAGAAGGTGACAGCTGAGGAAGGACTCACGGACACACAGGTGGTGAGAGCACTGGACCAGGTGGCCGTATATCCAGAAAGGCATTCCAGGCAGAGAGAAAGCTAGAGCCAAAGCCCCAGGTAAGAAATGGCTTTTGTTTGGGAATGGGAGAGGGGAATAAGGCTGTCTATCATCTCCTTTCAGCATTGACATAGTTCATTTACATTTTGGTAAATAAGCAAAGATAAAATGAGGCTAAGAAAAGAGTTGAGCATCTTGTTTAATTTCATATAGAAACCTAACGTCAGGAGTAGGATTCGAATCCACAGCTCCTAAAACCCTGGTCTGAACCTCTGAGACCCACACCTCAGGAAGCTGGTTTCACAGTGGTCCTTCTGACCACATTCACTTTACCAGCTCTCAGCAACATGTGGCACAGCTGCTCCTACCTTCAGGAATCACTGTCCTCTTCCAGTTTTCAGACATCAGTTTCTGGTTTTCCTTATACCTCTCTAGCTACTGCTGTGAGTCTCCCTTGCTATTCTACCTCTTCTATCCAACTTCCACCTGTTGGGGTGCCTAGTACTCTGAGCTGCTTCTCTTCCCTAGCTGTACCATTGCCTTAAGCCAGGGGTGTCCCATCCTTTGGCTTCCCTGGGCCCCACTGGAAGAAGAATTGTCTTGGGCCATACATAAAATACACTAATGATAGCTGATGAACTTAAATCTCATAATGTTTTAAGAAAGTTTATGAATTTGTGTTAGGCTGCATTCAAAGCTGTCCTGGGCCACATGTGAGCCACAGGTTGGACAAGCTTGCCTTAAAGGATCACACTGATCCAGGAAAATCCTTGGCTATAAAGACCACCTCCACCAGTGGTTCTCAGCCCTCATCATACATTAGTCACCTAGATAGCTTTAAAACAAACCATGGCAGCCAGGCACAGTGGCTCATGCCCGTAATCCCAGCACTTTGGGAGGCTGAGGTAGGTGGATCACCTGAGGTCAGATGTTCAATACCAGCCTGGCCAACATGGTAAAACCCCACCTCTAATAAAAATTAAAAATTAGCCAGGGGTGGTGGCATGTGCCTGTAATCCCAGCTACTTGGGAGGCTGAGCCAGGAGAATCACTTGAACCCAGAAGATGGAGGTTGCAGTGAACCGAGATCACACCACTGCGTTCCAACCTGGGCGACAAAGTGAGACTCCGTCTCACAAACAAAACAAAACAAAACAAAAAACAAACCATGACTACACCCAAACCCAGACCCACAGAATCTGAATCTCTAGGAATAGAGTCTTGGCATCAGCACTTATTTTTTTTTTTCTTTTTTGAGATGGAGTCTCACTCTGTCGCCCAGGCTAGAGTAGAGTGGCACAATCTTGGCTCGCTGCAACCTCCGCCTCCTGGGTTCAAGAGATTCCCCTGCCTCAGACTCCCCAGTAGCTGGGACTAAAGGTGTGCACCACCATGCCCAGCTAATTTTTCTATTTTTAGTAGAGATGGGGTTTCACCATGTTGGCCAGGATGGTCTCAATCTCTTTACCTCATGATCCACCCGCCTCAGCCTCCCAAAATGCTGGGATTACAGGCATGAGCTACCATGCCTGGTTGGCATCAGCATTTTTTTTGAGACGAAGTCTCGTTCTGTCACCCAGGCTGGAGTGTTATGGCTCGATCTTGGCTCACTGCAACCTCCGCTTCCAAGGTTCAAGTGATTCTCCTGCCTCACCCTGCTGAGTAGCTGGGATTACAGGCATGCACCACCACGCCAGGCTAATTTTTTATATTTTTAGTAGAGACGGGGTTTCACCATGTTTGTCAGGCTGGTCTTGAACTCCTGACCTCGTGATCTGCCCACCTCAGCCTCCCAAAGTGCTGGGATTACAGGCGTGAGCCACCATGCCAGGTCGGCATCAGCATTTTTTTAAAGTGATTCAAATATGCACTCAGAGTTAAGAACCACTGATTTATACATACTAATGGACCCCAGATTTTTATCTCTAGCCCTAAACTCTTCCCTGAGTCCAAATTTGCAGGTCCAAATGCCAACAAAACATCTGTTTGAATATTTAAAGTTCACTCAAACCTAACTTATTCAAAAAAAGACTCAATCTCCAGTCTTATGTCTCTGCTTCTAAACTCATAAACTCATAATAATTCATTCTCCATAAAGGTATTAATATATTCAAATGTCACACCCTGCTTAATTTGGGAGTGGCAGCTCATGCCTGTAATCTCAGTGCTTTGGGAAGCCAAGGACCACTTGGGGCCAAGAGTTCAATGGCTTCCCACAGTCCTTAGAATAAAATCTGTACTCTTGACCCCAACATGCAGAGACCTTCCCAGCTTGGCCCCCAGCCCCCACACCCCCTTGTTCACTGTGTCCCAGACACACTAGCCTCCCTTCTGCCCTCAAACGCCCCAGCCCCTTCCTGCCTTAGAGTCTTTGTGCCTGCTGTCCTCTCTGCCTAGAACAAAGAATTTATTCCAGCTAACTTTGAATGCTTTAGTGCTTATCAGTTAGGTTGCAGGTCAGATTTCACCTCTACATGTTGAAGTCTGCTTCCCTGCCCACCCTATTTAGAATAGTCCCCACTCCCAACGCTCTCGAATCACCCTGGACTTCTTGTGTTTTCTTTCCCTTCAAAGCACTTATCATCACTATCAGGGCACAGACTCTGGAGCTAGACTGAGTTCAAACTCCAGCTCAGACACTGACTGACTCTGGAACCTTGGCAAGATTTCTTAACTTCTCTGGCGGAAGTTTCCACATTTGAAATATGAGTTTAACAACAGGTTAATGCATGTAAAATGCTTACAATAAGTGCCTGACACACAGGAAGTACTTAAGTGTTAACTATGAGTATCACTGTCAGAAATAAACTATCTCCCCTAGTATAATAAAACTCCCAAGGGGACAAGAAACTTGTCTGTCTCATTCACTACTATATTCACAGAGCTGTCACATAATCGTCTCTCAATTAAAATATATTAAAGAACAAACACACTTCCAGATCTGACATTTTGGACTAACAATGCTAATCTAGGCTTGGTTTCCAGAGGCATATTGACTAAGAACAACCTTCGCTTTGCTTCATTCGATCACAATTGACGTCCCACTGAAGAGACCCTGGGGATACAGATGCAAACTAAAACACTCCAAACTTTACTCACAAGTTCACTACTCGCAAGGAAATTCCAGACTGCAAATAAACAATCTGCATATCAAATTGGGTTTCATGTCTCTCAATTAAGAAGGTCTTATGTTTCCAAGAATTACGTCAATTCCCAAAGTTGGTAAAGCAAACATAGCTACTGTCTGCCTCTAGATGGCTAGATTTGGAGACTAAAGCTCACATAACTCCCAGAGGTAGGATAGTAAGAAAAAAACAAAAAAGACTTCTAGACCTCAGGGAAGTTATAACAAAGTAAGCACGGTACTACAGTGAAACCCATAAAGACTGCAGGAAGACCCAGCTAAGTCAGGAAGCACAGATTGACCAGACACATCAGTATAGAAAACTCTACATAAGATTTTATAAGGAAAAAAGCAACACTCTATAATCAAATTAAACACGTAAGGAGGGATTAACAGTACTAACCTGAGAATGTTTCTCCCGAAAAAAATATGAAGCAATATCAGAGGAATCAGTTAATAATAAAACAGTAAGATGGAAAAGTATGTCATCATAAAATGATCTTGTAAATAAAACAGCTGCTGAATAAAATGGCAGCAAACAATGTATCTAAAATGGTAACTGCTTGAAGGGTATGCCTGACACTGGAAAGGAAAACTTACAATAACGAAAACCTCCAAAATGGGTGAGGATTAAATTGAGTTTCACTTCCTTTTTGGCCTTACATACTCTGAAAAGGAAGCAGAGGCTATCACTAAAATTTCTCTGTTTTGGTAGATGGGAAATACCTGCTTTGTTTTTGTTTTTTGAGAGAAAGCCTCACTGTTGCCGAAGCTGGAGTATAGAAATGTCTACTTTATTTGGCATTTCTCTCAGTATGTGAGCATGAATTTTTATATGCTCATTTACATTGAAAATTTCCCATAAGGTCTATTATTTCCTTTGTTCATATATCTGTTGAGATCTTGATGTATTTATTTCTACACATCTGAAAACAGATGGTACAGGTATTGACCCTTTTATCATATTTGACATTCTCAGACTATTACCTTCTATAACTATTTTTCAATGAGAAAATATTTTAACATTTTGCATATTTAGGTCAACAAACCCTTTCCTTTGTGATTTCCTCTGGTTTTAAAAAGAAAGTTATCGTTCCTTCCCAGGAACACATCTAATAAAATGTTCCAAGAAAATGTTAAGGCATTATCTCTGATAAGCATTTTATTTTGCTTTTGCTCCACAGTGCCTCTATAATTTTAAACATTTCTAATTCCTCTGGGATTTATTTTGATGAGTATGTTTTCCAGTTACCACATCATCAACAATCCTTCTCCCCACAGACAAAGGCACATTTCTTCACTCCCCACCAGGGTCCAATGATGCATGTTTCGACTTTGTACCAGCAACGCCCTACTATCGCTTCATAGGCTTATTGTCTTTGGCACCTCAGTTACCATATCTTTAATAAAACACACTCAGTCACATGTTCCCAGGTTGTTGGGACAATTAGAAATAATAAATGTAAGATGTCTAGCACAATGTCTGGCACACAGATATCCCGTAATAATAAAGAGGTTTATTGTTCATTGTTTGTTGAGACATGGCCTCACTACATGGCCAAGGCTGGTCTCAAACTCCTGGCTTCAAGTGATCCTCTGGCCTTAGCTGTCCAAACTGCTAGGAATGTAGGCGTGAGCCACTGCCTGGCCTTGGGTGTGGTTTTGAAAATAACTCTGGGTGAGGCAACTAAAGATAAGCCAACCATCTGTTTAACTGAACAAATGTGAATGAACTTTAATGTACCCTACCCTGTTTATATTTCCAAAATCTGTCTGGTATCATTGATCAGAAAAGAATTTGGTCTGGGTCTTTATCAAAATTCCATTAGCCTCACAATGCTGATTAATAACTGTGCTCAATTCATATCTATGGCTTAGACTCTAAGGCCAGACAACCTGGGTTCTGATTGCAGTCACTACACTACGTAACCTTAGGCACACTTCTTCATCTCTATTTCAGTTTCTTTATCTGTAAAATGAGAATGTTATCATTATCTACTTCCTTGGTTTAAGATTAAATGAGTTAATTTATGTCAAGTGTTTAGTACAACGTACATAGTAAACATTCAGTAAATGGTAGCTATCACTATTATTATTAGCAGTAGCAGCAATGGCATCATCTTTAAAGACTGACTGAATCTCTTTAAAAAGGACACGGAGGCCGGGCACGATGGCTCACGCCTGTAATCCCAGCACTTTGAGAGGCCTAGACGGGCGGATTACCTGAAGTTGGGAGTTTGAGACCAGCCTAATCAACATGGAAAAACGCTGTCTCTATTAAAAATACAATATTAGTAGGGAATAGTGGCACATGCCTGTAATCCCAGCTACTTGGGAGGCTGAGGCAGGAGAATCACTTGAACCCGGGAGGCAGAGGTTGTGGCGAGCCAAGATCGCGCCATTGCACTCCAGCCTGGGCAACAAGAGCAAAACTACATCTCAAAAAAAAAAAAAAAAGACATCAGAAGAACGTTCTTAATGGACACTAATTAACTGTCTTCCTTGGTATTTGCACAGGGACACATGTCTCCACACATAATGGAGTTCCCTCTTAGAGGCTATATCACTGCTTGATATGGTCATTTTTTAATCCAACTGCCAGACTACAAGCTTATTGAAGGCAAGAGCTATGACAATGCTTTACTTCCAATATTCCTAACACAATCCTCCGAACATAGGTCTTAAATAAAATAAATTACTAATGAAAAAAAAAGCAATGAGACAGATCCTTAGAAGCATGTATTTTTTGCCCCAAAGGAACTTCAAAAGTCACCCAGTCATTTTACAGATGCTAAAATCGAGTTCCAGAACAAAGTAATGATTTTACCAAAGTCTCGTATGCTGGCCACACTGGAGTCAGTTCCCCTGTATCACGGAAAACACCAACAACACACCTCACTTGCTCCCTGGGCTGTCAAACCATGTACTTTGGAAGCGACCTCACACTGAATACACCTTTTGTACATTTTAAACTGGTACTCAATCACTGTTTCCATTTGGAGATCTCAACTAAGGCAAATACTTGAAAGTCCCTACCACTCAGATTTTCTTTTTGAGACAGGGTCTCACTCTGTTGCCCAGGCTGGGGTGCAGTGGCACAATCTCAGCTCACTGCAACCTCTGCCTCCTAAGCTCAAGCAATCTTCCCACCTCAGCCTCCTGAGTAGCTGGAACCACAAGTGCACCCCACCATGCCCAGCTAATTTTTGTGTTTTATGTAGAGACGGAGTTTCAGTGTTGCCCAGACTGGTTTCAAACTTCTGGGCTCAAGCAATTCTCTATCCTCAGTCTCTTTAGTAGCTGGGATTCTGAGACTACAGGAGCACCACCAGGCCCGCTAATTTTTAGAATAAAAAAAAACTTTTAAGGCCGAGTGCAGTGGATCACGCCTGTAATCCCAGCACTTTCGGAGGCCGAGGCGGGCGGATCACGAAGTCAAGAGATCGAGACCATCCTGGCCAACATGGTGAAATCCCGTCTCTACTAAAAATACAAAAAAATTAGCTGGGCGTGGGGGCGCGTGCCTGTAGTCCCAGCTACTGGGGAGGCTGAGGCAGGAGAATTGCTTGAACTAAGGAGGTGGAGGTTGCAGTGAGCCGAGATAACGCCATTGCACCCCAGCCTGGGCGACAGAGTGAGATTCAGTTTCACAAAAAGCAAAACTAACAAAACAAACAGAAGATCTGCCTATTGGACACATTTCACATAAGTAAGATCATAAAGCATGTGGTCTCTTGTGTCTGGCTTCTTTCACTTGGCATGTTTTGTAGCAGGTATCAGTGCTTCAACACTTTCTATTGCCACATCATATGAAAAGATCACATCTGTTGATTCACTCAACAGCTGATGGGCATTTCAGGTGTTTACACTTTTTGTTTATTAAATGTAACGCTGCTCTGAACATTCACACACAAGCTTCTCTATGAATGTATGTTTTCACTCGGCATTTGCATCCTCAAAGTGTTTTCACAACATTCTCTCCTTTGTGTATTATATGACTACTTAATTTTCTGATGGAGAAAACTCAGGCTGGGAGCAGCTAAGTGGCTTTCTCACCCACTCGACTACCTGCAACGAACCATAGTAAACCCACAGGGAAGAGCCAGTGATCCTTTCATGACACCACACTGCCTATGGTTATGGCTCTGTCTCCTTTCAAACAAATTTCAGGTGACAGTGTGCAGATGAGGGAAAACATTTTTTAGGTAAGGAACTCCCTCAATCATATTCTGTAAGTTATGCCACAAGGCAAATTTAAATTAAGCCTTTCAGAATAAGAGAAGGAGAGAAATGTTTGGGATGGGATATTCTAAAGGTCCCTCCTAAATGATGACCTTCTCCTCCCCATGGAAACAGCCAAAGCTGATACTCCAGGCTGCAGAGGTGCACATTCAGTTATACCTACAGTGCCCTATTCCTGAGGGATGCCCTTTCCAGCAAAAGTGGAGATGTACCTGTGGGGTCTGTCCCCTAACATCAGCCCTAGATGCCAGACTCCCTGGCCCCAGGCCTAGATACAGAGCTCATTTTTTCTAATACACGTAACAGTATTTTGGAGGCATATATTGCGATTGTATGAATCCTCCTCCCCAACCTCAAGAAGCACTGTCTAGGCTTATAATATTTCTGGTAATAAAGTTCAGAAAAAATAATTATACTAATAATATAAGTCACTTGCTGACAGCTTAGTCAGTACCATTTTGCATTTACTTCATTTAATCCTCACAATAACTGTGTAAGACAGGTACTATTGTCACTTTAATGTCCATACTTCATTATGTGGAGAAAATACACAGTTGGTAGGAATATAAACTGGCATAACTTCTGGCCAGGGGCGGTGCATCACGCCTGTAATCCCAGCACTTTGGGAGGCCAGGTCAGGTGGATCACAAGGTCAGGAGTTCAGGACCAGCCTGGCCAATGTGGTGAAACCCCATCTCCATTAAAAATACAAAAATTAGCCATGCGTGGTGGCGTGCACCTGTAGTCCCAGCTACTCAGGAGGCTGAGGCAGGAGAACTGCTTGAACCTGGGAGGCAGAGGATGCAGTGAGCCGAGATCATGCCACTGCACTCCAGCCTGGGCAACAAAGCAAGACTCTGTCTCAAAAAAAAAAAAAAACAAACAAACAAACAAAAAAACCAAAACACTGGAACTTCTTAGAAGGGTAATTTGGAAATATCCACGGAAAGTAAAAGTGCAATTATTCTTTGACATCGCAATTTCGAAACTTCAAGAATGTATCTATAGATATACTTCACAGGTGCCCAAAGATGGAAATGTAAGAATATTAATCGGAGCTAGGAGGGTAATTTGGGAATGTCTACGCAAATGAAAAGTGCAATTATTCTTTGACATAGCAATTTCACTTCTGAGAATGTATTTATAGATGTACCTCATTAAGTGCCCAATATAGAGATGTAATATTAATTGGAGCACTGCTTATAACAGTAAAAACCTGGAAACAGGCCAGGTGCAGTGGCTCATGCCTGTTATCCTATCATTTTTGGAGGCTGAGGCAGAAGGATCACTTGAGGCCAGGAATTCAAGATCAGCCTGAGCAACATAGCAAGACTCCATCTCAAAAAAAAAAAAAAAAAAAAAAATTAGCCAAGCCTGTTGGCATGTACCTGTACAGTCCTGGCTACTTTGGAGTCTGAGGTGGAGACTCGCTTAAGCCCAAGAGTTCAAGCCGACAGTGAACTATGATCATATTACTGTATTTTGGCCTGAGTGACAGAGCAAGAATCTATCTCCAAAATAAATAAATAAATAAAATAAATATTTACTCAACACATTTAAGCTAACAGTTATCCAAAACAATGTTACACATTAGTTATAACAACTGTTTAAAATTAGGTACTTCTAGAAAAATTAAGCTCAAAAGGCAAAGTATTAAACTTGCTTCCCTTCATTTCTTTAAACTCAAGGTTCCTCAATGTAGAAAGGCCAGAATAAGCATTAACAATTAAACAACTCTGTTAAAGTTTAATATTACGCTATGTTAAGATTCCTAACTATTTTAAGGACCCACATGGCTGGTCGACATGACCAAACTAACAGGCATGGTGGCTCACAAATTAAGGTATTATTAGCATATTTAATCTGTTAACTAACCAAATCTAAAATTTGGTTTTTAAAACCTAATGAAATAGGGAATTTTTAAAAAGACAACTCTTCCACGTGCCAAATTAACCACCAAAGCATGAGGACAATAAAAATAGAACTATACACAGGATGCACAGATAAGTGGCCTTTTTTGCCTTAGTGAGTTTTGATTCTCAAGGAGTCTAAGAATTCAATGTATACAAGAAAAAGATGTTGACATTCACCACCTAGAAAACACAAAAAATTTAAAGTCCTGTTGCTAATATAACTAAAGAGGAGAACTCAGAGAAAAAAAAAAATGGCAGGGCATGGTGGCTCACGCCTGTAAACTCCACTTTGGGAGGCCGAGGTGGGCAGATGGCTTGAGCCCAGGAGTTCAAGACCAGCCTGAGTAACATGACAAAACCCTGTCTCTACAAAAAACTACAAAAATTAGCCAGGCTTGGTGGCTCATGTCTGAAGTCCCAGCTACTCGGGAGGCTGAGATGGAAGGATCACTTGAGCCCAGCAGGAGGTCAAGGCTGCAGTGATCTGTAATTGCACCACTGCACTCCAGCCTGGGTGAGAGGGGAAGAAAAAAAAAAAAAAGCTGTGGGCTGGGGAGCATTGTAGAAAAGGCACATGTTGATAAAGATTATCTAATTCATATGGAAATATGATTTAAAATTTAAATATTTTTAATTATATGTTACTGCATATAAATTATATCTCAATTTTTAAAATACATTTTATTATGCTTTTAGTATTCTCATTCTGAGAAACGACAACACTAAAAAATAACTGAAGATGGCCCAAGTTAAAATTCTTCTCTTCCATCCCCACGCCCCCCAAAAAAAATACTGGATGCTCCACTGCATCCAGTATTCTGCAGGTTTTCACTGCTCAATCACACATGGCAGGGAGTTCTGCAACCAGAGTCCTTTCCCTGTCCAATAAAATGAGAACTGAGATGCCAAAACCAGGTTACTCTTAGCTAATGTAACTGCCCAGGCTTACTTTACAATAGGTCTTCCCTCCCTCCCACTCCTCACTTTACTAACCACGTAAACCTTAACTCTGCTCTCCCTAAGTTATGCTTCATGTATAAGATTTCACATTCAATGTTAAATACTTTCACAAAGTGAAGAACAGGATAAAAACTAAATTCTAATTAATAAACACATGTACAGTAGTCCCTCCCACGCCTTATCACACACATGGTTTACTTATCAAGGTTTCAGCTACCTACAGACAACTACAGTCTGAAAATACTACATACCAAGAGCTATTTTGAGAGAGGCCATACTCACATAACTTTTACTATGTTATAATTGTTCTATTTTATTATTGTTAATTTCTTGCTGTGCCTAATTTATAAACTTTATCACAGATACATACATACAGGAAAAAATATATGGCATACAAGGTTTGACAGAATCCATGATTTCTGGCAATCACTTGGTGGGGAGTCTTGAAACGTATCCCCAGCAAAAATATATAAAAGCATTTATGGCATATCCAAAAAGTATTAAGAATGTTTGCTTTGGGATTATACAAATTATGGACATTTTCTAATTTGTGTTTCATTTTGCCTTGCTCTATTTTCTAAGGAGATGAAAGAGAAGGACTGATTCAGGATGCATTTTGAGGTAAAATGGACAAAACGGATGTCTGCAATACAGCATTAATGTATGAACCTGGGAGGTGGAGGCTGCAGTGAGCCGAGATCACACCACTGCACTCCAGCCTGGGCAACAAGAGTGAAAATACGCCTCAAAAAAAAAAACAAAAAAAAAATTAAGGATTCAAGAAAAAAGATGTGTCCATGCGTGGTTCTCTCTGAAGCACCATTTGGAGTTTGATTGCTGTCAACCAATCTGATGGGTTGTAATGCTGGTTTGCCTCCACATGTTGCTGTGAGTTGGGTGAACCTTTCCTCTTAAGGTCCCAAGATAAACTTGGAGCTCCTGGAACTGTTAGAAAGTGACATTCTTTACTGACCACAGGTCAGGAACCCTGTAGAGGGGCTGCATAGGCAAAGGTACGAGGCCAGTCTCCCCAAGAGGCTTTTATTGTCTCTGCAAGACAAGCTTCAATCCTTAAAAGGAAACACACCCTTCCAATTAAAGCCCTGATAAAACAACCAGTTGCTCCAATTGTGTCCTCTTGCAAAAGAAAATGCATTCTTATTGCACTGATGCAAAAACTGTATTCCATAAGTTAAGAATATGACAGTTTCCAAATTCTAAAGGAACCAGGCAGTGAGAAACAAATATACTTCAAATTTTGTTCACAGAAATATACCTTACTAATTGTTAAAAGCTGTAGGTAGCTTAAAAGAAAAGGTTTCCTTTGAAGAACAAAACAATGATTAACAATGTTTCAAGCAAAAAGTTAAAAAAATATTGCTTCAGACTTCTATTCGTTTCGTTCACACAGTTAACTCCTGTTTGATATTCACGAACATTTATTTCAGCTCTTCATGAGTCCTGTATGTTTTTTCTCTATTCCAATGTTACAATCTTCAAAGCTATTAGAAACCTACATTTGAGAACACCTGTTAAAGTCCTATAGCTTGATTTTAAACCATCCTTTGAAAATGAAAAAAGCAAGACAATTGTCTGTGAATGACAAAACGTCCAGTGTAGTTACAGTTAAAAACAAGGCTGACAAAGAGATTTAGTCATTTCTGTGGTTTACAATAACTTCAACCATAATTATGATGGATAGCATATATGCAGACATTAGAATTTCAGATATCCTGCACAATTTTGGAATACATATTAATATTATTCACTGAAATATATTTATTCACTGAAAAAGATTAAACATCATTTTGGCAATTGTATGTACCTAAACATGCTAAATAATCCCGTTTACTTTTTATTTCTGAACACTCCAGGGGCCCTTCTGGAGTCTCCAAAAAGTTAGGTGTTGGGAAAGACTATTTTGAAACTGAGATTTGATTTTGGGAAGTCTGTTAAATATGTTAGAGGTTTTTATGAAATAGAATTCCAGATTACCAGAAATTATTTATTTTGCCAAAATGATGCCTCAAAAATTTTTAAAAGGCAAAAACTTTCCTTAGCCTGTACTACTGCATGAAAATCCTGTTTAGGCTGGGCACAGTGGCTCACGCCTATAATCCCAGCACTTTGGGAGGCTGAGGCAAGCAGATCACCCAAGATCGGGAGTTTGAGACCAGCCGGACCAACATGGAGAAACCCCATCTCTACTAAAAATACAAATAATGAGCCAGGCCTGGTGGGAGGCTGAGGGAAGAGAATCGCTTGAACCCAGGAGGTGGAGGTTGCGGTGAGCCGGGATCACAACCTTGCACTCAAGCCTGGGCAACAACAGCAAAAATCTGTCGCAAAAAAAAAAAGAAAAAAAAAAAGAAAATCCTGTTCAAAGACAAATTTTACCTTTGCATTAGTTTATTAATGTTAATCCCAATTTTTTAAAGAAACCTCACAGACAGTTCCATCTAATCTTAACCAATTTGATCACAAGGTAAAAAATTTTAAAACCTTTCATAACCCTTTTGCTAAAGGGCAGATTAGCCTGTGCTTTTATTTCAATGCTCAACTTATGAAAAGACCGCATAATACCCTTTTAAATTTAGTCAATGTTTACACACAGGAATTTTTGCAAGATTTTTAAAATCTTTCCACAACTTGCTTAAAACTTCAGCTTCATCTTATCGAATTTAAGACAATCCTAAATCCCTAGACAAAATTTACATTTCCATGCCTTTTTACATTCTTTTACTAAGAACACATCTTTCTGTTTTTACACACCTTGCATGTGTATCTATTTTTAGGATTTTAAGTTACATGTTACAATGGCAACTTTTAGCAATTTTTAACTTTAATGTGAAACTTGGTAAGTTGTTTTGATTATATGTTAGGCACAGATAAATTCTGACATTTTCCAGCATAGTTAGGGGCGTGGTTAATTTCATATGTTCCCCAGGACTTACCAAGCTGTAAAGCAGGCAGTTTATAACTTTGAAATATTCAGCAAACCTAGTATCTGACTTATATGATTAAGACAACCTATTCGCATTTTGATGACACGTGTATTTTACCAATAATCCGTTCCATAAGACTCTTTATTTCTTTTTCTTTTTTTCTTTTTTTGAGACAGAGTCGTACTCTGTAGACCAGGTTGAAATGCAGTGGTGTGATCTTGGTTCACTGCAACCTCTGCCTCCTGGGTTCAAGCAATTCTCCTGCCTGAGCCTCCCAAGTGGCTGGGATTATTGGCACACAGTATCACGCACAGCTAATTTTTCTATTTTTAGTAGAGATGCTAAAAATTCACGTCATGTGGCTAGGCTGGTCTCAAACTCCTGAACTCATGTGATCCACCCACCTCGACCTCTAAAAGTGCTGGGAATACATGCGTGAGCCACCGTGCCCAGCCATGACTATTTTTCTTAAAGTCACGTGAACTAAAGGCATTACAGTTTATCTTTCCTTTAAAAAATATTTAAAGACTTTTCTTTAAACCAATCATTTTCAGCTCTTTTTATAGACATTACATACAACACATACATATACACAGAAGATTTTCCCCTTGTAAGATTTTTCATTTGCCATACTTTTTAAATTGAATTACTGGCTCCAGAGAGGAGCCCTTGGAGGAACGGGGCCAGGAAAGCATACATTTATAAGGCCCAGTAAGCAGGCACAGCTGAAGACAAAGACAGATCCCCAAAATTAAAGGTGCCATTTTATACTGAATCCTGTATCCCCAAAAGGAGGGAACTACTAGTGCTTCCACCATGCATTTCATTGCAAGGCAACCCAAAGCCAATCAGCTTATTTTGTAATCAGCCTGTACCCCATGGGAGTCTCATCTCTCAGTGGGGATGGGGATGTTTCTATTATCTTCCAGGTGACCAAGGGCATGCTTCTCTGATTCAACTGTGCAAAGAGTCAAGTATTCCTCCATAACTACTGTAAGTCATCCCTTAAAGTATATTTCCTATCTAGTTATTACACACCAAAGCTCTCTCTCATAACATGACATAGGCCAGGTGCAAGTTGCTCATGCCTGTAAGCCCAGCACTTTAGGAGGCCAAGGTGGGCAGATCACTTCAGCCTAGAGTTTGAGGGTAGTCTGGGCAATTGCGATTAGTCACATTTACCCATGAAACTCTAGTCCTCTGCTTGTGATTTCCCTTTCACTTCCTAGACTTATGTGATCTATGTGGCTCCCAGAAAGATGGATCTTGGGAAAAACTAAGTAATAGTTGTGTTTGGTCAACTGTTGCACTTTCCTCCTTAATGGAGGGAATGTGCTAAAGTGAACTGTATATCCTGTGATTTTGGCCCATGCTAAAGTATTTATCCTTAGGAAAAGGTTCTGATTAACACTGGGACTTAAAATCCAGTTACTATTTAAGTACCATTTTAACTGAAGGCAGAATAGAAGCTTTAAAAAAAAAAAAAGTAGGGCCCAAATGGCAGTTTTACTACTGATGAGACAGTATCAAGGCTAAAATTTGGTTTCAGAGGACATTTTCCTCCTCATTATTGAAGGCAGAGTTTTTCCATTTACAGAAGCACCATAAAGCCTGGTCTCTAGTAGAGGGGTGCAAAAAGGGAGAATTGGGAAGCTAGAGTATTTTGGCAAAGGGCCAACAATGTGCTTCACGGAAAGGATTCCTATTCCATTAGGTGGCATTGTTGGCCTAGAAATACCATGTGATCTCTAGAACAAAGACAAAGAGAGACCTTGAAAGGCCATGTGCTCTCCAGACCAAGGGCAAAGAGAGACCTTGGCATGCCACATGCTCTGCAGACCAAGGACAGAGCAGAGAGTGACACTCACCAGAGGCATGCAAGGGGAGATCCTCTCGTCACAGCAAATCACTAAAACAGCATTCACCTGAGATATATCCCTAGTTACTAT
Source organism: Cacajao melanocephalus (assembly GCA_963573385.1). Classification (NCBI taxonomy): domain Eukaryota; kingdom Metazoa; phylum Chordata; class Mammalia; order Primates; family Pitheciidae; genus Cacajao; species Cacajao melanocephalus. Next base: position 69,887 of record CAUYLG010026179.1, on the reverse strand, counting down.
GACATTTCCTAATCTTGCCTATCAGGATTACTTCCCTGAACTGCAAAAAATCCCACAGCATTGTATGGAGAGAGAGAATAGGAGATACGGCAGTCTTGGACAGAAAAGGAGGAAATTACAATAGGAAAAGCTGGAGGTCCTGTTGCCGATGTCCGATCAGGCAGTCGGAGGCTACGGTCAGTCCAGAAGCCTTTGGATAAGATGGTATAGCCCCAGTCAGAAATCTTCAGTTGTTCCAGGGCCTCCTCCAGCCCCACATTGATGGCTATGTCCTTCATGAAAGGAAACTGGTTCAAACATGAGAACATGGCCAGCAACCCATGGGTACTGGGGGATTCTCCATGTTTTACCTAGCAAGCCTCTCCTGAGTCTGGTAAGGCTGGCAGCCACACTAATCATGTTTAAATGGCTGAAGGGGACCGAGTGTTTGGTTTAATTTTAGTTCTAAAATGGAGGCCGAGAGCCTTGAAATGAAAGGACAGAGTTGGGATCCGCTCCTGCACTCACAGCTTTCCAATGAAGGTACTTTGGAATCCTGGACAAGCCCCAAAATTAAGCTGCGGTGTCTGGGGTAAACATCCAAGATTCGTTGTATCACGACAAGCAAATTGAGTATGTGGACACACTAGAAGTGGGTTTAGGCCAGGTGCGGTGGCTCACACCTTTAATCTCACCACTTTGGGAGGCCGAGGTGGGCAGATCACCTGAGATAAGGAGTTCAACACCAGCCTGGCCAACAGGGTGAAGAAACCTGTTATATTTTTAGTCTCTACTAAAAATACAAAAATTAGCCAGGCATGGTGGTGGGTACCTGTAATCCCAGCTACTCGGGAGGCTGAGGCAGGAGAATTGCTTGAACCTGGGAGGTGAAGACTGCAGTGAGCCAACACTGTTCCACTGCGCTCCAGCCTGAGTGACAGAGCAAGACTCCACCAAAAAAAAAAAAAAAGGAAGTGGGTTTAGGAGCACAGATTTAATAGGCAAAAGATAGAGAAAAAAGGATACCTCTCTCCACAGAAAGATGGGCACCCAAGTGGGCACAATGAAGTGCACCTGATTTTATGGACTGGCTTGAGGAGGTGGTGTCTGATTTACATATAGCCCAAAGATTGGTTGGACCACATGTGACATTTACATAGTGTGCAAAGAAGCTGGCCACCCCACCATAATCTTCTATTATGCAAATGACATCTTTGGCCAGCACCATGTTGCTTGCTACTTACTGTACATGTGGTTTACAAAGAAAAGGGAAGATGAAACCACCATTCTGAATATGTTTGGTCCCCAGGTAGCCCCTTCCTATTGGCACAGCTGCTGGCATTCACTCATGCAAGCTTCTAGCTTGCCTTTCTATGTCTGCAGCTCAATATTACAGGCTGCTTTTTCTTAGAAAAGAAATGATTTGGGGGCTGCTTTATGTTAAAAGGGAAACCTTACTGAGGACTTCCTTACCCTATCTGCCTAAATAGTTTCTTTTTAACTCCTATTATCACAGGAATGAGGTCCCACTATGTTGCCCAGGCTGGATGATTGAGGTCAGGAGTTCTTTTAAAGTCCTTCCGTGCTTTTAAAGTCCTTCTGGCCAACATGGTGAAACCCCATCTCTAAAAAAATACAAAAATTAGCCAGGCATGCAGGCAGGCACTGTAATCCCAGTTACTCGGGAGGCTGAAGTAAGAGAATCACTTGACCCTAGGAGGCAGAGGTTGTAGTGAGCTGAAATCACATCACAGCACTTCCGCCTGAGTGACTTTGCATGAATTTGTATCAAAAAAAAAAAAAAAAAAAAAAAGATATTTCATTATTGGAGTATTTTCTAATACATATATATTATAGGAAAACATTCTTGGAAGAAAAAAGTGTGTTCTTTTCAAAAAGGGTGAACAAGTTTTGTCTAATTTAAAGCTTATTTAGGCTGGGCGCAGTGGCTCACATCTGTAATCCAAACTCACTGGGAGGCTGAGGCGGGTAGATCACCTGCATCTAAGGTCAGGAATTCAAGACCAGCTTGGGCAACATGGTGAAAACCTATGTTTACTAAAAACACAAAAAAATTAGCCAGGTGCAGTGGTATGTGCCTGCAGTCACAGCTACCTGGGAGGCTGAGGCTGGAGAATCACTTCAACCCAGGAGGCAGAGATTGCAGTGGGCCAAGATCATGTCACTACACTCCAGCCTGGATGACAGAGTAAGACTCTGTCTAAACAAACAGATTTTGTGTGTGTGTGGTAAGAAAGCTTAAAGAGAAATGATTTTATATAAAAAAGAATCTTGTACAGTAAATTTAGTTCTAAAATAAAATGACGGGTTGTTCTGGTTTGTTTGCTCAAAACAAACCAGAAAGTCCAAGCATGTCATGAACGGTCAATGTAAGTCACGATAAAAGGATTTACATGAAAAAAAATAATATATTCAAGTTGTCATGATATTATTAAGTTTTGGTTTTTTTTAGGAAAAAAAACTGAGATTTAAAAAATGTTTAAATTAAGTTTATTACATCTATGTATCTCCCTGTATGAGCTTTTAAAGTCCTTGTGACATTCAAGTTACAGTGCTCTGACTCCTGGGTCTAAAAAAGACACCATGCTAAATCTTAAACCACTGACAGCAATTAAAACCTCATCTTCAGGCTTTAATCAAAATAAACTGCATTTCTGGGACACAGGGCATTAAACTAAAGCTATTTAACTCCTCAAGGCCCAGGAACTAGCTTGGAAGAGGTGGGCATGTAAAACTGTTAAGGGCCGATTTTGAAAGATAAAATAAATCAGTTTCTCTGTAAATTAATCATAAATCAAAGGCACAATGATGCAAGACCAGCATGTGGGTCCCTGTGGCATATTAACAGGGTTTCCTTGAAGCATTAACCAACTCCTTAATAAAGGTTACAAAGGTTGTAAAAGGCTTATGGAAGCTATATTTTACGGTCAAGATTAAAACAGTATAGATTGTGGCTGGGAGCAGTGGCTCATGCCTGTAATCCCAGCACTTTGGGAGGCCAAGGCAAGCAGATCACCGGAGGTCAGGAGTTAAGAGACTGGCCTGGCCAACACAGTGAAACCCTTTCTCTACTAAAAATACAAAAATTAGCCAGACATGATGGCATGCACCTGTTATCCCAGTTATTCAGAAGGCTGAGGCAGGAGAATCACTTGAACCTGGGAGGCTGAGGTTGCAGTGAGCTGAGATCGCGTCACTGCACTCCATCCTGGCCAACAAGAGCAAAATTGTCTCAAAAAAAAAAATCTGTTTTCATTTGTAAAGGACAAATTGGAGATACTTGTTATTTTGCCAAAGCTTTGACTGGAATAGTGTGCTTTCCTTTAAGGAATCAAAATTGACTTATGGACCCAAAAAAGCCCTTGGGAAAACTGGCCTCATATTTTGTAGATGCAGTCCCTGTACAGGGTCTCTGACCTGTGGTAAGTAAAGAATGTCACTTTCTGACATCCCCAGGAGTCCCAGGTTTATCTTGAAACCTCAAGAGAAGAGGAAATTCACCCAACTCATAGGTATTACGTGGCACAAATCCATGGCTGGGCATAGCTTTAAAAAAGTCTTATCTGATATTCCTCCTATGGAACAAAGTTCCGTCAAAGCCAATTTTAAAGCCTATGTAAAAAAAATAGTTATTCTTACTGCACCGTACACAGATAATAGGCCAAGTATAATAAAGCAAACCAGTCCTACCATGATTTGTCTTTAGTAAAAATGGGAAACTGGAGAGAGAAAAATTGTTTCAAAACTATAGTAAACCTGCTATTAGATTCTAGTCTTGCCTAACGTTTTTTTCCATTTTTATTATTGTCTACATTTTGGGATCAGGAACAGTGGCTCACACCTGTAATCCCAGCACTTTGGGAGGCTGAGTGGGGGTGGATCACTTGAGATCAGAAGTTTGAGATCGGCCTGGCCAACATAGCAAAACCCCATCTCTACTAAAAACACAAAACTTAGCCAGGTGCAGTGGCATGTACCTGTAGTCCCAGCTACTCAGGATGCTGAAGCACAAGAATCACTTGAACCCAGGAAGTGGAGGTTGCAGTGAGCCAAGATCACACCACTGCACTCCAGCCTAGGTGACACAGCAAGACTCTGTCTCAAAAAAAAAAGGAAAAAACAAAACAAAACAAAAAAATTCTAATTTTGCTTGGCTACAAGACTTCAAAATAATGTTTTCAATTTTTTTCCTTGATTTTTTTCCATTTTTCCTAATTTGGAGTCGCTGAAAACTAAGTTGTGCTTTCTTAAAGCTCTTTGAACTAAAGCCAGACAATTTTAGAATAAAATAACAGCAACCTATTTACACACATAAGCCACTTTCATACCTGCCTACTGATGTATAGAGTTCAGAGTAATGTGGCCTGTATTGATTTTTTCAGAATTGGTCTTTTGTTTGTTGTTGTTCTTCTCCCTTCCTCCTGCTATTTTCTCTTCATAGGATGTGAGACTTCACAACCTGCTAAAAAATGAGCTTTTGGGACCTAACCTGTCTAGGAACAAGCTGTCCTCGCCATGAGATCAGATAAAACCTGGTATCAGATTCATTTTCTCCTAAAATGCTTTTTCCAAAATTTTTTTAAAAGAAAAGGGAGTACTAGGCAACACGACAAAACCCCATCTCTACAAAAAATACAAAAATCAGCCAGGCATGGTGGCACACACCTGTAATCCCAGCTACTTGGGGGGCCGAGACAGGAGGATCACTTGAACCTGGGAGGTCAAGGCAGCATTGAGCTGAGATTGCACCACCGCATGCCAGCCTGGCTGACAAACTGACACCCCATCTCAAAAAAATAAAAAATAAATAAAAAAGAATGATATGGAAATAAAAAAAAAAGAAAAGAAAAGGGAGTAAATGTGAAAAGAAAATACACTGGGCCCCCAAAAATCACTAAGCTAAAGGGAAAATTCAAGCTGGAACCTGCTCAGGGCAAATCTGCCCCCCCCCCCGCCTTTTTCTTTTTTTTTTTTTTTTTGAGACAGAGTCCTTGGCTCACTGCAACCTGCGCCTCCCAGGTTCAAGCAATTCTCCTACTTCAGCCTCCCGAGTAGCTGGGATTTCAAGCACTTGCCACCACACTCAGCTAATTTTTGTATTTTTAGTAGAGATGAGATTTCATCATGTTGGCTATGCTAGTCTCAAACTCCTGATCTCAGGTGATCCACCCACCTCAGCATCCCAAAGTGCTGGGATTACAGGCGTGAGCCACCATGCCCACCCTTGCCTCCCATTTTATTTGAAGTCATCCCTCTGCTCACTGAGATAGATGCATATTCTGGTCGCCTCCTTTGGAAAGGCTTAACAAGAAACTCAAAAGAATGCAACCATTTGTCTCTCACCTACCTGTGACCTGGATGTCCTCTCCCTGCTTCAAGTTATCCCTGCCTTTCTGGACTGAACCAATGTATTTCTCGCAAATATCAATTGAAGACTCATGTTTCCTTAAAATGTATAAAACCAAGCTGCGCCCCAGCCACCTTGGGCACATGTCATCAGGACTTCCGGAGGCTGTTTCATAGGCACACATCCTCAATCTTGGCAAAATAAACTTTCTAAATTAACTAAGACCTGTCTCAAATTTTCGGGGTTCACATGTTCATCTTGTTCTGAAACTGAAATGTGTATGGCGTGAGTTGAAACAGTAAGCAAGTAGAATCAAGAAGAAAGGCTTAGAAGAAAAATAGATATAGGTATACGAAACTGAGAAGGTTGAGTAGAATCCTAGTCTTGCTTTTTTTTTTTTTTTTTTTTTTTTAAAGAGAGAGTGGTACAGTAAAGTGATTACGGCTCACTGCAATCTTGACCCCCCAGCCTCACAGGTTCATACCATCTCAGCTCAAGAGTAGCTAAGATTACAAGCCCACGCTACCATGCCCAGCTTCACTGGCTACTTTAAGGATGTTAGGGAACCAATTTATTATTTGAAACCTAGTAAATAATGGAGAGGAATTAAGCATTTATCCTCCCTTTTCTTTAAGAGGTATACAGTACTTCAAGATAACCAATAGTGGAGGCATGAAAAATTATCTTTATAGAAATATTCTGTTTACTAAACGAAGTTTAGAATTCAAATATCAACATTTTTAATGCCTACTGAAATGACGGTAGGCATTGACAATCAAGGGCTTCGAACAAAGACTACTAATCATTTCTGCCTACTTACCTACGAAATGTTCCTGCCAAAAATAAAGCTGAATCTGTGTCATAGTAAAATCAAGACTGTGCAAAACTCCGCATGACAAACTACCTGGTTTCATCAACAAGTAAGTTACAAGAGAAAACTAAATATGGAGGAGGAACCTATCAATTAAAACTAGTCACACTGTATGGATAGCATGTGGATCCAGATTCAAACCGTTAAAAAAAAAGTTGAGACAATTCTGAAAATTTTAACACTGGCTAGATATTTGAAAGTATTAAGGAATTATTCATTTTCATTTTCTGTGATAGTGGTACTCATGTTTACCTTTTTTAAAAGTCTTTAAGATATACATACTGAAATATTTAACGGTTAAATGATATACGGTTAAATGATATTTAGGACTGTGGAGATACGATGAAGCAAGATTGTTGAAACTGGATGAGAAAAGGGATCTACACTATTCTCTCTATGTATGTGTATATGTGAAGAGGTAAACATGGAAGGAAAGAAGGGAAGGGCAGTCAATCTAAGTTTCATGTAATAAATATTTTATTATCTTTCAAAGCATTTCAGTATTTACTTTTCTTATTCAATACAAAGACTATAAGAAAAAACTACTAATCACATAAAGAAACATTTTTATGATAAAATCAGTAACACAAAACGGAACACCAAACAAAACCTTCCCAGTATATCAGATAACATCAAAAAATTAAGGAAAAAAATGATCAGCTTGTATAAAGTATTATTTTAGAAGGGAACCCATCTAATAATTTGGAGACTGGCTAGAGTTTAGACTCACATCACTCAGTGAGTCTCCAAAACTTTAAAACCTAAAGACATCGCAAGTAGTAAAATCATACCAGCTGTCCATACCATTGTAAACCACATCAGAACTCTGAAAAGCAGTTCTGACCGCCAAAATCATCCACTTCCTTAAAAGACTTTACTATTCTAGTTTTCCCCACAATCAAAATCAAAGTTGTATACTAAAATTTTGGATTAAAAAATAACGTCATTGGTGGCTCACGCCTGTAATCCAAGCACTTTGGGAGGCCAAAGTAGATGGATCACGACGTCAGGAGTTCAAGACCAGCCTGGCCAAGACAGTAAAGCCCCGTCTCTACTAAAAATGCAAGGCCAGTCGCGGTGGCTCACGCCTGTAATCCCGGCTCACGCCTGTAATCCCAGCACTTTGGGAGACCGAGGAGGGCGGATCACGAGGACATGAGATCGAGACCATCCTGGCCAACATGGTGAAACCCCGCCTCTACTAAAAATACAAAAATTAGCTGGATGCGGTGGCGCATGCCTGTAATCCCATCTACTTCAGAGGGTAAGGCATGAGAATCGCTTGAACCCAGGAGGCGGAGGTTGCAGTGAGCCGAGGTCGTACCACTGGACTCCCAGCCTGGCGACAGAGCGGAATTTCGACCCGAAAAAAAAAAAATTAGCCGGGTGTGGTGGCGGGCGCCTGTAATCCCAGCTACTTGGGAGGCTGAGGCAGAGAATTGCTTGAACCTAGGAGGCGGAGGTTGCAGTTAGCCGAGACCGCACCACGGCACTCCAGCCTAGGCGACAGAGCGAGACTCTGTCTCAAAGAAACAAACAAACAAACAAACAAACGACAAAAAACGTAATCATCACTGGCCCTTGTCCATTCAAGACTCCAAAGTTTACAAATCCACTTTCACACAATTCATACCCTCTGCCTGAAATGCCTTCCTCTCTCTGGTGCCTGTTGAACTCCTACTCATCCACTCCAATCTTGTTTTCACTGGCGAAAATATTTCTATTCACATATTTTACAAAAGAGACACAGTTGACCTATCAGCATTCTATTTCCTATACCGATTAAGATCTCAGTCAATTTTTCACACACAAAAAATCTTTCTATAACTTACCAGTAATGCATACAGCTATCAGCTATGATTTTTGGTCTTTAGAGATATGACAATTGCTTTTTGTCATTCTAGGCACAAATTACGCTCAAACCAACAAGTTTCAGGTGAACCAAAATATGTTTTTCAAGGTGGGTATGGATAAAGCGAATGCAAATTACCTTCCAACTATCTTGAGCCATTAATTACAAGAGCAAAGGTAAAAGTCACTATAATAGGGAAAGGCCCTTTGACATCTCCAAAAAAATGAAAATAAAAGATTAAGAAAAAACAAAAGAGAGAGAGGGCATAGGTGACCAACATCCCTCCCCATCGCTGGTAAGTTCCAGGATTATCTCTTGAGCATCCGTCGGCAGATTTGGCTTTTCTCTTTTGGCAGAAGCCGTCGTTTTTAAATAGGAGAGCCGACAGGCAGGACCCAGATGCGTCGGCACACAAATCTTGGAGCAGCCAGCGCTCCGGACCGCGGACCCGGTCTCACGAGCACGATGCTGACCAGCGTCCGCCCCGGGTCCTCCTCCTCCGCCCCGACCCCTGCAGCCCATTAGCGGGCGGCGAACGAGAGATCCGGGCCGCTTGCATGGAGAAGCCTCGTCCCCGGGGTCCTATCCCGACGACAGGTCTGCGGCGCCCCCGCTCCCAGGCTCGGCCCAGGCCAACGGCCCCGCAGGGACCCCTCCAAGACGCCCCCGGCGCGCCGCAGCGGCCTCCCCGCCCCCCGCGCTGCCAAGGCCGCCGCAGGCCCCGCGGCCCCCGCCCGCCGCAACCGCGGCCCAGTTCCCCGCACCCGTGCTGCCGCCTCAGCCTGTACCGGGCCCCTGCCACCCCCGCTCGCGGGCCTCACCTCAGAAGCAAATCGTGGGGCAGCGCGCGGGATTCCGGGGTCCCAGTACAGCCACCGCCCGTCGGCTCCGGCTCCGGCTCCGCCCCCGCCCGCTGCGCGCACCCTGGCCCGCAGCCGCGGCCCGCCCGGCCTCTCCGCCCCTCAGCCCCTCCGCTCGCCCCCACCGCCCGAGCTGGGTGCGGCCTGCGGCGCTTCAGCCCAACAACGCGCCGCCCTATAGGTCGACCTGCACAGCACTACCGAGCAATGTACTCGGCGATTGGCTGAGCTCAGGAGGGGCGGGGCATTTGCAGGCGGGGCGATCGGACTCGCGGAACCCGCCTCGGGGCGACCCCACCTGGGCCTGCGGACGTTCAGTCCGGCGCGGAGCGTACCCCGGCCGGCAGCTTTGGGCGCAAGGTCATGGCTTCACTGGCCTCGTAGCTGACGATGGCGGGGTCGGCTGCGGCGAGCCCCAGCCAGATCCGCTGGACACGGTTTCATTGTTGTTGACCTGGCGTCTATCGCGGGCCGGTCCTCGGCCGGAGGGCCTGTCGGAGCCCCGGGACTCTGCCCGCCGCCGCCCGCCCTGCGCACTCCCCCAGCAGACTGGCCCTGCCCCGCCTGCCCCCCCGCCGTGCGGTCCCCAGGCCGAGTTTTGGGGCCCGGGTGGGGTCAGGGCAGCAAGGCCTGTGGGCCCCGATAAGGCTCCACAGCGGACAGCTGCCTGGCACCCGGGCCGGCCTGCGGGTGCTGAGGGGACGAGCACCAGCCACCTCCGCACAACCAGGGAGTGAGCCTGCGGGGCTTTGGCAGGCCCAGGCCCGCTGCCAGCGACCTGGAGGGCAGCCTCAGACCCGCACCTTCCCGCACACTGTCCCTCCTGCTGGAGCATCTGACACCCAAAAAGACCAAGCGAGACAAATGGGCACGGCTGCTGGCCCTCTTCACACCCAGAGAAAGCTGAGGTCCAGAGCTGGGTAGTGGCAGAAGTGTGCGGAATCCAGACTTCCCTGCCCAGCAGGAGCCTCTGTGACAATGCCCCACAAGGGTCAGGGATACTGTCCGGATGGGAGTCAGCGACCCCTGTTCTAAGACCGTTTCTGTTGGACGTTGGCTTTTACAAAATGACTTTTCTGACAAGAATGCAATGTTGTCTCATGCACTTCTGTTTCCCATCATTAATCACTACGGAAATGCAAATCAAAACCACTGTGGGATACCACTTAACATTCATTAGGATGGCTGTTGATGAAGGCGGGGAGCGGGGAGCCGAGCGGGCGCAGTGGCTCCAGCCTAAAATCCCAGCACTTAGGGAGGCAGAGGCAGGAGGATAGCCTGAGCCCAGGAGTTGACCGACTGACTGGATAACTTAGAAAGACCCTAGTCTCTACAAAAACGAGAAGAAAAAAAAAAGTTTCAACGGGGGAGGGGAAGGAAGAAGAACAGGAAAAAAATAAAATAAGTGTTGACAAAGATGCAGAGAAATTGGAACCCTTGTGCATTGTTGATGGGAATGTAAAATGGTGCAGCTGCTGCAGAAAACCGTGTAGTGGTTCCTCAAAAAAATTAAACCTATAATTACCACATAAGCCAGCAATTCCACTTCTGGATATATACCCAAAAGAAACGAAAACAGGTATTTGGCCGGGCGCCGTGACTCACGCCTGTAATCCCAGCACTTTGGGAGGCCGAGATGGGTGGATCACGAGGTCAGGAGTTCAAGACCAGCCTGGCCAACATGATGAAACCCCATCTTTAAAAAAAAAAAAAAAGAAAACAGATATTTGTACCATGTTCATAGCAGCATTATTCAGAATAGCCAAAAGGTGGAAGCAACCCAAGTGTCCGTAAAAGATTAATAGAGGCCGGGCGCGGTGGCTCACGCCTGTAATCCCAGCACTTTGGGAGGCCGAGGTGGGCGGATCACGAGGTCAAGAGATCGAGATCATCCTGGCAAACATGGTGAAACCCTGTCTCTACTAAAAATACAAAAATTATCTGGGCGTGGTGGCGCGCGCCTGTGGTCCCAGCTAATCGGGAGGCTGAGGCAGGAGAATTGCTTGAACCCGGGAGGCGGAGGTTGCAGTGAGCCGAGATCGCACCACTGCACTCCAGTCTGGCGCCTGGCGATGGAGTGAGACTGTCAAAAAAAGAAAAAAAAATTAACAGATAAATAAAATGTGGTACAGTATATACACATACGATGGAATACTATTCAGCTTTAAAATGCAAGGAAATTCTTTTTATTTATTTGGGTTTTGTGTATTTATTTGGGCTTTGTGCATTTTTTTGGAGACAGGGTCTCACTCTGTCGCCCACGCTGGAGTGCTATGTTGCAACCATGGCTCACTGCAGTCTTGACCTCCCAGGCTCAAGGGATCCTCCTGCCTCAGCCTCCCAAGTAGCTAGGACTACTGGCACGTGCCAACATGCCCAACAAATTTTTGGTATTTTGGTAGGGACAGGATCTCACTATGTTGCCAGGGCTGATCTCAAACTCCTAGGCTCACACAATCTTCCCAAATCCAAACTCAGCGTCCCAAAGTGCTGGGATTACAGGCATAAACCCATAAGCCACAATGCCTGGCCTAAAGGAAGAAAATTCTGACGCATGCTATAACACGAATGAAGACTGAAGACATGCTATGTGAAATAAGCCAGTCACAAAAAAATAAATGTATGATTCCACGTGTGTGAGGTGTCTAGTAGTCAAATTCAGAGAGACAAAAGGTAGAATAGTGGTTGCAAAGGGCTGGAGGAATGGGGATTTAATGTTTAATGGGTGCAGAGTTTAAGCTTGGGGTGATGAAAAAAGTTCTGGAGATGGATGGTGGTGATGAGTGAACAATAATATGAATATATGCAAAGCCACGGAACTGTACACTTTAAAGCAGTTAAAATGATAAATTTTATAATATGAAATTTTTACTATAATAAAACAATTTTAAAGCTATTAAAATATTCCTTCCTTTTCCAACTACATAAAAGAAAAAAGAGCTGGGCGCCGTGGCTATTGCCTATAATCCTAGTAATTTGGGGGGCCAAGGTGGGCGGATTGCCTGAGCTAGGAGTTTGAGACCAGCCTGGACAATGTGGCAAAATGCCATCTCTACTAAAAATACAAGAAATTAACCAGGTGTGGTGGCAGGCGCCTGTAATTCCAGCTACTCAGGAGGCTGAGGCATAAGAATTGCTTCAACCCAGGAGACAGAGGTTGAAGTGAGCCAAGATTGCACCACTGCACTCCAGCCTGGGTGACAGAGAGAGACAGTGTCTCCAAAAAAAAAAAAAAGAAAGAAAAGAAAAGAAGAAAGGAAAAAAAGAAATACTGCTTGGGTGAGGGTTTTAAAACATACTGAGTTAGAACTGCATATACACAACAATATCAAGTAATGAGGGAGATCAATAAAAGTCACCTGAGGTCCTTAGGTGGTCTAGGAGGGGAGTAAAAGTGTTTATTAGTTAACTCTAGACTTCAATAAGATTAAAGAGTGTATAACTTTCTGACTAGAAGAAGGGGGTAAATGGAATAATTTAAGTTGTTCAATCCCAAAGAAGGGGAAAAGGAGAGAAAAGGGCGGGAAAAAAACACAAACACAAGTGGGACAATACCTAGCATAAAATAAGATGGTAGATTTAATCACATCAAATACACAGTGGACAAAAGGTGTGTTTTATATGCTTGTAACAAACAAAACAATGAAATAAAAAATACACAATTTACAATAGACTAAAAGAAACATAAGGGCCAGGCACGGTGGCTCATGCCTGTAATCCCAGCACTTTGGGAGGCCAAGGCAGGTAGATCATGAGGTCAAGATCAAGACCATCCTGGCCAACATGGTGAAACCCCATCTCTACTAAAAAATACAAAAATTAGCTGGGCGTGGTGGCACACACCTGTAGTCCCAGCTACTCGGGAGGCTGACGCTGGAGAATCACTTGAACCAGGGAGTCGGAGGTTGCAGTGAGCCAAGATGGCGCCACTGCACTCCAGCCTGGCAACAGAATGAGACTCTGTCTCAAAAAAAAAAAAAACCTCATACCTTAGAATCCAGGAGTCAGACTCCTGGGTACAAACCCTAGAAAAACTCATGTACCATTTGCAAAAACTAAAACTACACGTGCATCAGAGACACAGACAAAATTGTTGCTAGCAGCATGGTGTGTAATTACCTCAAAGTAGAAATAAACCAACTGTCCATCTACAGCAGGCATGTCCAATCTTTTGGCTTCCATGAGCCACACTGGAAGAATTGTCTTGGGCTATGCATAAAATACACTAACACTAACTATAGCTAATAGGCTTAAAAAAAAAAAACTAAAAAAAAAATTTCATAATGTTTTAAGAAAGTTTACAAATTTGTGTTGGGCCACATTCAAAGCCATCCTGGGCTGCATGCATTGGACAAGCTTGATCGCCCGTAAAATGAATCCGTGGATCATGATACAGCCGGACAATGCAAGTTGTTAGAAATGAACATGAACAAACTATACTATGCACAGCAACATGAATAAATCTCACAGACATAATAATGAGCCAAAGAAGCCAGTTACCAGAGCTTGCATCATTATGATTCATGGGGACAAAACACAGAAACAGGAAAATGCTGCGATGGCTACATAATCGGGTGCTGAAAACTTTTTAGAAAAACAAGAACATGAGACTCACATAAGCCAGGGCAGAGAGGCCGGAAGTGACTGTGAGCAGAAGGCATTTGGGTGCTGGCAAAACTATTTCTTGACGGAGGTTGCACAGATGTTCACTTCCTAACAGTGTGTCAGGTTGTGCATTTATTTTTTTTCACTTTTCTGTATGTTGTTTTATTCTGCAGGAAATGAATGAAAAAGGGATTCTGCCTCAGATCTGAGCAGCTCTGAGCGCGGCCAGGGATAAAGCTGACGGCAGTGCAAGGGAATGGAATCCCGGCAGCCTGGAATGGCTGCGAAGTTTCCTAGGGGTCCAAAGGAGGGCAGATAGGTGGGGGCCTGCTCTGTGCCCATCAAATCTCTGAAAGATGGCTTAAAAGGGATCACCACTCACACACACTTCTGAGGTGGTGGGGATTGTCTGTCAAGATTCAGCCGGTCCCAGTCCCTTTTCCCCAAGGACAAGAGTCCTCTTGGCACAGCCCTCCAGCAGGCAGTCCCTTTAGGTGGAGGGAGCAGGGTGTGCAGAGGTAGGGCAGGATGTGTCCACCAGGAGCTGAGTGGGGCTTGATGGTGCTCGGCCACAGCCAGAGGCAGAGGCTGTGGCCCTTCCCTCATTCCCCGTCTAGAGGCCAGCTCGGCCCTCCCATGTTTGGTATGACCCTGGTGTCCTAGGCCATCCCTCCAGGGCCTGGGACACCCTCAAAAGCCTTTTCCCTGCTGAGCTTCCATCTGCCTTTCTATGGAATGGCCCCAGTAAGCCCTGCCTGCCTCAGGGCACTGAGCAGGCCCCAGGCCCCCTCTTTCCCAATGCCCACCCCCTCATCCTGCGGTACAGGAAGCACCTCCATGGGGCTGTGCTCAGCCCGCCGGCAGAGGAGCTCTGCACAATGTGACCCAGAGGCAGCAGTGCGAACCGAGGCTTCTTCTGGTTCTAAAAACATCTTTTCAAGGCTAGGTGCAGTGGCTGCTGCCTGTAATCCCGGCACTTGGGAGGCCAAGATGGGCAGATCACTTGAGGTCAGGAGTTGGAGACCAGCCTGGCCAACATGGTGAAACCCTATCTCCACTAAAAATACAATTAGCCGGGTGTGGTGGCGTGTGCCTGTAATCCCAGCCACACGGGAGGCTGAGGCAGGAGAACTGATTGAACCCAGGAGACAGAGGTTGCAGTGAGCCAAGATTGTGCCACTGCACTCCAGCCCGGGTGACAGTGAGACTCCATCCATCTAAAAAAAAATACACATATATTTTCACAATAAAAATCTGTATTAACAGAAGGTAAGGAGCTGACCACAGTCCCTCAGATGGAATCACAGGAAGGGAAGAAGCATGTTTCATACTGGGCTCGGGGTGCTTCCCAAAGCCACCGGGGCCTCTCCCCAAGCCCCGGAACTGAGCCCTTCTCAACTCATCTTGAAGGTAGGCAAGTCAGTGAGCCCTCTCCAAGCCTCAGTTTCCCTAGCTATGAAATGAGGAAGCAGGACTGCCCCTGGGGTAGGGCCTAGGCCACCTGCCAGCCCACCCTCACAGACCCAGAGGGCAATGCACGGTGAGGTGGGGCGGTTTCGCTTCCCAGTGCTGTGGCCCCGTTGGCTGAGTGAGAGCACCCCCAGAGCCCTAACCCTAACCTTGGAAGGCAGGCAGAGACCCCCACAACGACCATCAGTGGCAGTGAGGAGTGGCAGGGAGCCCGGCAGTGGCCAGGGTCTAGGTTCAGAGCAGTGAAGGACAGATGGGGTCACAGGCCAGTTAGTGGCAGAGGAGGAACTTGAATCCAGGCCTCTGGGATCCTCGGTTCTCTCACCTGTAAAATGTGACTCATAGCAGCTACTTCTCCAAGCGCCTGAAATACAGATGTGCTCAGTAAATGGTAACCCCAACCCCAACTTTATATGTGGACTAGAACATTCGTGGCAAGTCTCTGGAGGTCGTGGGAACCCTTCATGGCCCCTTCTTTGTGTTGGAGGACCATGGCCTGCCCCTCTAACCCTCTCCAACACACTCTTGCAACTGAGGCCCTGGGCCTGGGGCAGCTCACACAGAGGTGGGCAGCTGTGTCAGCAGGTGCAGAGTCTGGGAGGTGAGGCTGGGCCAGGGCCCTGGCTGGGCTTTGGGCAGCCACAGGCCTCAGCTGTCCAGCTGTCCAGAGGGACCTATCACCTGGTTCTGGGATACAGTAGCTGTGTGAGATAGAAGGTGTCCTGGCATGCACCACTAGCTCAGCACCCCAGGCACCAGGCTGGAAACCACATCTCTCATCCAAACCTCCATTTAACAATTTTACAGGAAGTGGCCGGGCACAGTGGCTTATGCCAGTAATCCCAGCACTTTGGGAGGCCGAGACGGGTAGATCACCTGGGGTCAGGAGTTCGAGACCAGCCTGGCCAACATGATGAAACCCGTCTCTACTAAAAATACAAAAAATTCGCTGGGCGCAGCGGCTCTTGCCTGTAATCCCAGCACTTTGGGAAGCTGAGGCAGGCGGATCACGAGGTCAGGAGATCGAGACCATCCTGGCCAACATGGTGAAACCCTGTCTCTACTAAAAATACAAAAATTAGCTGGGCATGGTGACACGCACTTGTAGTCCCAGCTACTCGGGAGGCTGAGGCAGAAGAATTGCTTGAAGCCAGGAGGCAGAGGTTGCAGTGAGCTGAGATGGTGCCACTGCCCTCCAGCCTGGTGCCTGGCGACGGAGCGAGACTCTGTCTCAAAAAAAATACAAAAAATTAGCCAGGCGTCCTGGCAGGTGCCTATAATCTCAGCTGCTCAGGAGGCTGAGGCAGGAGAATCGCTTGAACCCAGGAGGCGGAGGTAGCAGCAAGCCGAGATTGTACCATTGCACTCCAGCCTGGGCAACAGAGCAAGACTACATCTCAAAATAAATAAAATAAAATAAAATAATAAAATTGTACAGGAAGAGAAACTGTGGCCACAGTGGGGGAGTGGTATGACTTCCTACGCGAGTTCAGGTCAGACAGGGCAAAGAATTCTGACCGCAAGGAGGAGGAACGGCTGGTTTTCCAGAGATGAGCAGAACCGCAGAAGCTCCCCATGCCCTAGCCTCAGCTGTGGCGCCCAACCGCTCTCCCCAGGGATGCTGAAGGGAAACCCCTGCAGAGGCGGCCTTGGCCGCCTGGCTTCTGGAAGCAGCTGACTGCCGGTGTCTGCAGGGCCTGTAATTCCACCACACCCTACGGCCCCTGGGGCCACAGTCACCCACATCCGCTCACCAGCCTCATCACTTGTTTCCTCCAGCAAACCACAGGCCCCCAGGACACACCCAGGGGAAGGGGCCGCAGGACCTCCCCCCAGCAGTCAGTCACTGTCAGTGGCACAAGGGCTGGCCTAGGTTCAGGTGTCCCTGACACAAAGCGCTGAGAAAAATCACAACCAATCCTAGGGTCCCTGCCAGCCCTGACCTGTTTCATTAAAAATTCAGCCCAGAGGGTGTTCCAGGGAGAGTGACTTGCTGGAACTCAATGGTAGAAAGTGAGGGGACAGATTGGGGCTGGGCCCAAGCCGGGTATTGCCTGGAGAGCTTGGGCATCTGGGTACCACCATCCCTATCCACCCTTGGTCTACTTAAGACCCACTGTTCCTTCCCATCATGGCTGTCACTTCCTCCAAGAAGTCTTCCTGGAGCCCCGAGTCCCTGCACGCCCAGCTGCCCTGGACACTATGCCATAAGTACCTCATACCCTGCTGTCCCCAGACTGGGCCGTGAACTCAGCCAGGCCAGAGTCCCCCTGTCTGGAATGGGAACAGGCACACAGGAGGTACCCAGTAACTGCTCGCTAATGCAGGTGATGAACCAGATGTAGCTGCAGGGCCTTCTAGCTCTATAGCCCACTCAGTGGATGCCGAGTTCTGGAACGGGGACAGGCACGAGGAGGTCCCCAATAACCGTGCACTAATGCAGGGAATGAACCAGTCATAACTATAGGGCCTTCTAGCTCTGCCCTGGCCTGACCCGAGGCAGCAGAACTGGTGCATGGGGTTTGGGGCCCCAGCCCAGACGGCCCAAGTTCGGGTCCTGATGTGTTACGCACTGTGTACCCTGGGGAAGTCACTTTAGCAGCCTGCACTCTGGAAGACAAGACAACCACCTCTTGGGGTTCCAAGTGCTGCAACAGCACTCGGCCATCAGTGTGGGCACCCAGTAAGCTGGTGACGCCCTCCTTCCCAATCAAGCCCCAGCCACCAAGGCAAAGGTCATTGCTGCTTTATTGGAGGCAACAGTCCCTACTGAAGCCTGTGTCTTAGCATTCCTTGGGGGGGGTCCCAGGGCCAGCCCCAGCCCCCAACCAGCTGCCCCAACCCTGCCTGGCTCCCAGCCTACTGTGGGGTTTGTGTGCTGGGGGGACCAGTTTCCTGTCCTCGGAGCCCAGGCAGGGCTTGGTCCTGGGTTTCTGGGGTTGGGACAGGGCAAGGTCGTGTGGAATAAGAGAGTCCCTTCGTCCTCTGGAGCCTGGAGCCTGGTCCAGCCCTGGAGCCCAGCCTGCTGGATGAGACTGGCTGGGTCCTAGAAGACATCCATCACGGAGGCCCTGGGCAAGCACAGACTTGCTCCCGCTCACCCTCCCATGTGGGCGCATGTCCATCGGTGTGGCCTGGGTCAGGGCCCCTGTGACTGCCTCAGCCTGGCAGCCACACGGGCAGGCATCACCTGGGCCCAGTGTAGCCATAGGGGTGCCGCAGCAGCAGGCTCTGGTGGCTGGGCAGCACGTGGGTGTGGTAGTGCTCCACCATGCTGCCCACACTCACAAACAGGACCTCGCCCTCCAGGTAGAACTTAGAGTCCTGTGGGGGCAGAGAGGGGCAGCGTCAGTGGGGCCAGGCCACTCTGCGGCTCTGGGCCTCAGTCTCCCCATCTGTAAAATGAGGCAGCAGCAGCAATGGCGGCATCGCCAGGCCAGCTCCTGGCTGTCGGTGGGACCCTCAGGTTGGCCTCTGAATCGGGCCTATGCTCTCCATGTTCCCACCTCACTTCCCCTCCGTCCCAGTGTCCAGGAGCCCGCACCTGGAGCGCTGCAGGCAAGGTCGGTAAGTGAACCTAGGGACTGGGCCAGGCGCGGTGGCCCGTGCCTTCATCTCAGCACCGTGGGAGGCTGAGGTGGGAGGACCGCTTGAGCCCAGGAGTTTGAGAACAGCCTGAGAAACAGTGAGAGCCCTGTCCCCACAAAAAGAAAAAGGCAAGCAACCCAGGGTCTAGGCTGATCACCCATCCCCTCGAGGGTCAGTGGGGGACAAAGCTGGGCCAGGAGAGGAGGGAGGCTGAGCAGGAGGGGTGGGGGATGAGGGATGGTGGAAGGGAAGGGGAGGGCGGTACCCCGGAGCTGCCGGTCTTAGTCTACATGCTGCCTATGCCTGATCAGGGAGATCCTGCCCTGCCCCTTACCAGGCCAGGTCCCCGTCCCACTCAGAGCCCTCTCACCTTCTCAAAGATGCGATAGTTCCTCAGTTTGTTGGAGGCTTCATCCCACACAACCAGGACCTACAGGAGGGAAGCAGGAGGCTGACAGCTTCAAGAGACAGCGGGACCGCCCTCGGGGTACCATGGAACAGGGAGAGGGGGACAGAAGCATCAAGGCTGGGTCCTGTGGCCTTGGGAGAGGGGAGGGGCTCCAGACCACCTGCACAGGGACAGCCGGGATGACACTGGCAGCCCTGAGAAAGCCTCTGAGCAACAGCTCATAACCACCAATAACCACTCCGATGCACCCGGGAGAGCGCGGCCCAGTGAGGTCACGCCTTGACACTCGGAGGGATGCGGGCAGCCCTGGTATTCCCACTGTCCCAGGTGGCCTCCCCCACCCCAGTGCACGAGCCCTACCCCACCCGAGTCCTGGCCCCCACTGGGAGGTGGCCATCATTGCCCCTCATTTGCAGATGGAGATTCATTACAGAATAGATGGGGGACGCTGCTGGGCAGATAATTTGGCTGAGACACCAAGTAAGAGTCCACAAGGGGAGTGGTCTAGGAACGGGGAGTCCTGGGCCCGCCCACAGCCTGGGTGCCTGGAGAGGCAGAGGGGCCAACAGCATGGAGCCCTGGGCATCTTCCCCAGGCGCCTACCTTCCCTGGGCTCCTACCTTCCCCGACTTGGTAGAGGAGTTCCGGATGCAGTAGAGTCCATCCTGGGGTTCTCCCCGTGGGCTGGTGGCCTTGAACAGCCTAAAATAAGACAGTCATATTGGAGGGTGAGCCCTCCTCAGGGAGCTTCCATGGGGACCCTCCCACCCCGCTCCCAAGACCGGCTTTCTGTCCCCTCACTGCTGTAGGTCTCAGGTGCTGAGAGTGTCCGGCTGTCGTGAGGCTGAGAACCAGCCCAGCAGAGCCCAGGCCAGCCAGTGTGTCAGCGGGGCGATGGACAGAGCAGGGGGCCCACTCCCCTGGTTTCTGCTGCATGCAAGGCTGTGTACTTGTGCCAGCAACTCCCCAACACAGAAGCTAGTGAGGGAGACAGCAGCAGGAAGACGGGGTGCAGTGGGGGACCCAGCACATACAGGGCTTTGTGCTGACCTTTCCACTTCGCAGGATTCCGTGGTGTTGATGAAGACCGAGCTGGGGAGTGGCACCTGCAAGAGGCTGACGGTGTCAGTGCCAGGGTCGGAGTCACCCACCCGCACCACCACTCCCCGGCGGCGGCCACCAGTGCCAGGATCCGGGGCTTTGCTTGGTGCTGTGCCCCCCTAGGCTCCCGGGTTCTGGGGGCTCTTTGCTCAGGATGGCCAGTGAGGGGCCGTCCTGGCCTATGGCTCTCCCACCACCTGTCCATCTACTGGCCATGGGGACCTGGGCTCGCTGCTCAGCCTTGCCTTCTCATAGTCCTCGTCTGAGTCCTCCCCGCCACTGTCAGCCTGCAAGGGTTGCCGGGGCTTTTCAAAGGAGAAGCTCCTGAAACTCTGCCCATCGGGGGGCGATCGCCTGGAGGGGCAGGGAGAGAAAGGCAGGACCATTTCACTGTCAGACACGGGGTGGGCCACCCTCTGCTCCCCTCCCCACTCCACCCTGTGTGAGGACACAGCTGCCTGCTATGGCCCCTGTGACCATAAAGGCCCAGGACAACAGAGATCCAGGAGGGGTTCGTGGTGACCGTCCTGGGGCAGCAGGAATCGCCTGACACCTGAGGGCTGTCATAGATGCTGGCAAAGGGGGCCCAAGGGCCGGAGCTCGGTGTCCACACCGTGAACAAGTGCTCTGGACGCTCTTGGGGAGGGGAGGTCCAGCCTTGGCGAAACACAGCCCACTCAGAACCACAGGGGAGTGGAAGATGTGAACTAGATGAACGATGCAATGTGACCCCAGGGGACGCCCATGGGAGAGCCCCGCACACCTCCCCGTGTGGCTAGGTGGTCCCGCTCAGCAAAGCCTCAAAGGCTCTAGGGAGGATTAATGGAGCCACGCCAGCTTGGGTGGCCAGCTTGTGGGTGCAGCTGAGCCCTGGACCGCTGTCCCCACAGTTGTGGGAAAACGGCTGACTTCTGAGCATCTGCACCTCTGCAGCCCTTGTTAACCAGAACCATGAGTGTGGCCAGGGCTGCTCACAGGCGCTTCCACACAGGCAGCAGTTGTCTCAAAGGTATGTGCAGAGCCCTGGGAGAAGGGTATTCGGGGGTGTGTGTGCAGCCAGCGCACCCATGCGAAGCCTGCGCTGCAGTTCCTGGAGCCTTTGCCTGCCGGACAAGGCACGAAGCCTGCCTGGGGCCCAGATGCCTTTGACCACAGCCACTGGTGTGGGTGACTCTGTGGGAATGAGGGACAAACTGGTCTCCTGGCATTTCCCAGAAATAAAGCAGAAAGCATTTCAGCTGAACGCGGTGGCTCACGTCTGTAATCCCAGCACTTTGGGAAGCTGAAGCAGATGGATCACTTGAGGCCAGGAGTTCAAGACCAACCTGGTCATCTCTACTAAAAATACAAAAAATTAGCTGGGCGTGTTGGCAGGTGCCTGTAGTCCTAGCTATTTCGGAGTCTGAGGCAAGAGAATCACTTGAACCCGGGAGGCAGAGGTTGCAGTGAGCTGAGATTGTACCACTGCACTCCAGCTTGGGCACCAGAATGAGACCCTGTTTCAAAAAGAAAAAAAAAAAACCAAAGCATTTCTAGCAGGCTTCAGGGCTGTCATGGACATGCCCCACGCTCCACCAAAGTGGACTGGAGGCATCAGGGAACCTTCCTATCCTTGCACCCAGTACCCCATCGTGGGCTAAGAGTGCCAGGGGCGGGGGGTAGGCAGAGTGCCCATCAGAGGCCAGACCAGGGCTTCCAGTCACCACACAAACTCACTGGAGGTGAGGGAGCTGCGACTTCTCCGGCCTGGGCAGGACTGCGGGCCGTGCTGTGGCCTCAGGCACTGGCAGTTTCAGCGCGGGAGGTCGGGGAGCCACAGGGGGCACAAAGAGTCCGGGCTTGGCCACCTCCCTTGGGGCATCCTCCTCAGCTGTCTTCAAGAACTTGGGCTTGTTGGCTGGCACAGGTGGGGGCTCAGATGTGGGCGGTCCCCGTGGGGACAGATGGAAGGACTTGAGTTTGTCACAGTTTCTGGAGGCGGCAGTGGCCAGGGTGGCGGCACTGGAGGTGGAGCAGGCCCCATGGACAGGGCTCCAGGGCTCCGGGCTGGGGCTGGCACTCTCCCGGAAGCAAGGGGGTTTCCGAAGGCCAGGTGTGGTGGGCACGCTGCCCACTGGGGGGTCGCTCATCCTCCGGGAGGTAGCAGGTACCCTGGGGCAAGGCTCAGCCCGCCTCAGGCCCAGTGGGTTCCTCTTGGAGTCCTCGGCAGCCAGGCCAACATCTGGGAGGCCATGCTTAGGGGGTGGGGGTGGCAGCGGGGGACTGGGGCCCTTAGAGGTAAAGGAGTGGGCCCGGGGCATGTCAGAGAAGGCTGGCTTCCTGGGCATGGGCACTGGGGGTGGTGGGTAGGCTGGTGGGTGCGTCAGGGCATCTGCAGAGCAAAGAGACCTATGTTGGACCCTGACAGAGGCTGGGCCAACACTACCCTCTGCTGGCAATGGTCGGCAGGGCCAACCAGGAATGTAACCCGTGGTAGACCCACACACGGCCTGCCCACCCCTGTAGCCCAACACCCAGCACTCCCATCCTGCCTTCCCCAGGGTCCCAGACCACCCACTGCCCCCAGCCGTCCCCATCCATCCTCCCTATGGCAGCCTGTGGACACTTCCTGAAGCCTAGAAGACACCTGAGGAGCCATCGGGTTCCCAGAGGTGGAAGGAAGTGAAAGGAAGAGAAGTCAAGCAGGACCTCGGGGCTCGGCTGGAGCGGGAAGAAGGGCGGAATTCCAAAGGACAGGGCAGGGGAGCTGCTGCGAGGAAGGTCAAGGCCTGTGTTTGTTCAGAACAAGTCCAGAAAGCTGTGAGACACCAGGGGATGCGGGGGGATGGTCAGGGCGTGAGCACAGAATTCAGGGGTCCCAGCTGGACATGAGTCAGAGCTGGCAGCCTGCAGATGACCCGGGCGTCAGTCAGGGAATTCGGGACAGGAGTGAGGCCTGAGCCCGGGGCATCCCTTACGGGGCCGGCACAGGAGCTAAGGAGGCAAAAGACCGTGGGGGCATGGGGCGCCTAGAAGACAGGCAGGCGAGGAACAGGGTGGGTGCCAGGCTGGGCTGGCTGAGGACTGAGTGCTGGAACTGGGAATGGGGAGGCCACAGGAGTCCTGGATGAGAAATGTTTTGGGGAGAGGTCGAAGGGGGTCCAGAGGGAGGGAGAGTGGATCAGTAGCACTGGCTGCTCCCCAGGCCCATCTCTAGCCTCGCTGGGCCTCAGCTCAGGGCGGGGCAGACAGAGCTCGAGCTCCCCAGGGCTGGGCCAGCCAGGCTAAGACCGGAGGCAGGAGTGTGCACGCAAGGGGATGGGCATGGCAAACACTGGGATGAGAGCTCTGCATGGAGGGAATCTGAGGCAAGCGGCTGGCAGATCCTGGTGGGCTGAAGGACTGTTGGCACTGGGGCCCCAGAGGGAAGGAGGGGGGGAGCGGCAGGAGAAGAGGGGCTGGACCCAAGACCCTGAAGGTGAGAGGGGACGGGCGGCAGAGAGGACACGGGGTTGGGGGCCGGAGTTAGCAGAGGCCAGGTCAGTGAGGACAGGGGGCAGAAAAACAAGGAGGCAGGGCGGATGCACGGAAGATGGAAGGATCAGGGATCAGCCCCAGACATGAGGAAACTGACCAGATGGGAGGGCTGGAGAGATAACGGGGAGGGAAGGAAGGAGGGAGGGGACAGAGGAGGACAGAGGCACATCCTCCCCGTCCAGCTCACGCTTCCGCCATCCACGTGGGACCACCTGTCTCAGCCTGTCTCCTTGACTGGGCTGTGTGCTGCAGGAGGTGGATGGACGCTGGGGTGGGCAATGACCTGGCCTGCAGCAGCGTCCACACGAGCTGGCAGCCATGGGGACATGGACCTGCCCTGAGCCTGTGCGCTCCTCAACATGCTTCCTTCCCCATCCTCAGCCTCCAGGGCCGCCCTGGCTCCACCTGGCACCGCCGTGTACCCACCCCTCCTCCTGGGAGGTGGGAAGAGCCGATAAGCAGAGCTGGCAGCAGGTATGCCTCTTCTGCTCCAATCCTCATAATACTTGGGCCACAGAAGAGAAACACAGCCCACCCAGGGTGGTGCCTGGGCCAGCATCCCCAGCCTCAGAGGGGCTCTGCTCTTGGTCCCCGCCCCTGCTTCTCAGGCGCCCAGAGCTCCCCAGGCCCAGCCGCCCCACCTACCCTCAAGCTGTCCGGGCTCCGGGGAGTCGGGCTCCATGTAGGAGTCATCCTCGTCGTCATGCTCATAGTCTGCGTGGGAGGCGGGGGGTGAGGGCCAAAGCGGCCAGGGCCAGTCTCCAGACAACGCTCCGTGCACAGAGCTGATCCCAGGAGGCAAGGGCAAGCACCAGCTGGGCGGACTGTGAGTCCACACCCTGCTGCCAAAGGCCAGGGCCCGGGATGCCACTGCGCTCTGCCAGACAGCACAGCCCAACACACCTCCCTCTCCGCCACAGTGGCCAAGAGGAGGGCTGGGGCGCTCACCGCCGGCGGCCAGGTGAGGAGAGGCGGACGGGCAGCGGATGCGGAGTAAGACCTCACCTTCAGTGTCCGTGGGGTACGGGGAGAGGCTGATATCCACAGGCCGCTCCACTGCGCCGTAGAAGCTGTCTGTGTCTGAGCTGGAGTCACTGCAACGCAGGGTGGGTCGGGGTGGACCGTGAGCACCAGGCCTGGGAGGTCTCTTGATGCTCACGCAAAGGTACACACAGGCACACACATGGATACGCCGACAGATTCACAGATGGGCACGTGCACACACATGCACACACAGGGACACAGGCACACAGACATGGATATACACACAAAGACACAGGGACACGCACAGACGTGGACACACAGACACAAGGACCCCGTCACACAGACATGTAGGTACACGGATAAACACAGACACTAGACAAGCACAGACATGCACACAAAGACACACAGCAACACGTGGACATGCACACACACAGTTACAAGGACAGACTCAGGAACTGAAGGCTGTGGTGCCGCCATTCCATGCCCCTCCTGGCCCACAAGGATGGCCACCCTGACCACGCCCATGTTTCCACCTGCTCCTGCCTCAACAGGGCTTGGGCGATGCTGGGCTGGGCCCAAGGCAGGACAGCTTGGACCAGGGGCCAGGAGCTCGGGGTCAGGCAGGGACCTGCAGGGCAGCCTTGGGTGTGCCCAGCCCTCCCTGGGCCTCCTGTCCCCGTCTGTGAAAGGACCGGAAGGTTTGTTCCCTGCACACCATCTCGGGACAGGCAGTTCCAGCCCAGAGAGTATCTGCTGCACATTGGGCCAGCTCAAGGGGAAGACTGCCAAGGGGAAGACTGCCCTGTGGCACCCTGCCTGGAGATTCATTCTGGTCTCATTCCGAGTGAGCCAGGGTGGGGTAGGGGGCTGCAAACGCAAAGCACCCAGATGCTGCCGTTCCGGGCCTTCCTGGCAGGGGACGTGGAAACACCCATGACCCCGACAGGAACTACCCATGGTGGTGACACAGAAACAGACGTGACAAGGCGGGCTGGAGGTAGACAGGAGCAGAGAGACGCGTGCATACCCACACATGCGGCCCAGCTGGCACCTCCAGGAAATGTATAAGGAGGGGATACTGTGCCAAGCCTGGGGCTGGGAGGCAGACACCCGGGTCAGGCCCAGGAGTCCCAGGGACCCCCACCTCCCGGTATGCCCCAGGCCCAGGGTCACCTGGTGTCCAGGGGCAGGTCCTTCTTCTCCTGGAAGTGGCCAATCTCCCTGCGCAGCAAGGCCATCCAGCTCTGCAGGTCAGTGGGTCTGCGGTGGGCATAGTGCCGCCAGGGCGGGCCCCACCGTGCCCCTCCACCCTCACTGCCCCACCTGCTCTGCTGTGACTCCCAAGGTCAGGGGAGGCGACCCTGCTGGGTACAGCATGGCTGTGTGTCTCCCCTTAGCCCACAGGGGAAGCTCCCAGGACAGCACATTCCTTGTGTGGGCACTGGCATCAGGCTCTGGGCATAGGGATGGGGCTGGGGCAGCACCGACCCAGCTCTCTGTGTCCCAGCCACAGCTGCTCCTTGCTGGAGCTGAGAGACCAGTGCCCTAGGACCAGCGAGCCCAAGGCGGGTCCAGCCTGGTGCCTACAGGCCCACACCCTCAGTCACCTTGCGCTCGTCCTCGGAGGAGGCGGAGAAGAACCATGTGCGGTGCTTCTTGCTGATGTGGATGATCTTGAAGGGGAAAACGTTGTTGGATGTGGTCTCCTCAGCCGCCCGCATCACCCTGAGGGCACAGCGCCAGGGTCACAGCCTGGCTCACAGCTGTAGGGATGGCCTCCCACAGCCCCCACCCGTGAACGAGTCTCTCTGCTCCTGCACCTCACCCCAACGGAAGCGGGCAGATCTGGGTGGGCCCTGGCTGCTGGACTGCAGGGGCATGCAGCCCTGTGGGGGCCCCCAGGCAGGTGTAAGGGGGCAGGGAGGGGCATGGAAGAGGGGTGATGAGCGGGCTTCCTGGGAGCAGTGGTGAACAGGAGACAAGGACACACCCCCTTGATGGCCGCCAATGCCGCTTTATATGGACACCACCCTCCCGCCTCTGGCCCCACTTGCCCAGGCCTGCTTGGCCTGCCTGGAAGCCCCCACAGAGCTCCATGCCCCTGCGACCCAGCAGCAGCCCTGCGTGCATTTCAGGGAATGACTCATGGCTGCTCTGTGGCCCACACACACAGCCAGGATGTGAGGTTTGCACTGAGATCAAAGTTTACTGTGTGGGGAGCCCTGCCGCCAGGTACTGAGGTAGGTGCACTCATCCAGCCCGTCAGAGCCTGGCCCATCAGGCCCAGCATTCCCTGATGGGCTAGACACATGACTGTGTCTGCCACTAGGCCCAGGGTTCATGGCGTGGCTGACACATGCCGGAGGCTTGAAGGCAAAGTATCCGTCTGCAGAAAGGCAACAACCTTCCCCCGGGGACCCCGGAGCCCTGATCCATGGGGCCTGCTCCATGCCCACAGGGTCCTTGAGACGCCTCCCTCCCTCTGCCAGTGCCCCATGCCAGCCTGGGGGCCTGGCACTGGGCTGGGTGCTCTGGCAAGGCTGCCCTACCAGGGCTATGGCCAGGGTGCAGGCCAGGCCTAGAGTTGCTCCGAAGGTCACACTACTGACATGTTATCCCCTTCAATATCATCCATGTCAGCAAGTCTCACTACTACCATGTGACCCTTGGCTCCTCATAGGCGGGAGGGGCTGGGCCCTTAAGGGGTGGTAAGAGGCACAGACGAATGCTGTGGGGTGCAGGGCTCCGGTGGGGCAGCACCCAGAACCAGAGCCCGGTGCCACCCTCTGCGGGGGGCCAGGTCATGGGCTGTGCCAGTGCATCCCTCACCCACCTGCCACCTGGCCACTGTCTACCCACCACCTGGCCACTGCCCACTTGCCTGTTAGCACAGAAGGCCCTCTAGGGCAGTTTACGGCCCATCATGGGGTAGAGCCTAGCTCAGGACACGTGTGAAGCTGGGAACTGATCCTGGCCTGGGAGCACCCTGGAGCAGGAAATCCTGGGGCCGGGCTTGAGTTTGGGACAGGGCCTGGGCTGGCTGGGGTCTGAACTGCCCGGAAACAGGCCATGGTGGGTGAAGGGGCAAGGCAGGGAGGGAAAAGGGGTGCAGAAGTCACTGGGTGGTGGCCGAGTGGAGACTCCGGAGAGCAGGCCGTCCAGGACCCTGGGACCTGTGCATGAAGACACAGGAAGACCTGGCACATCTGGGGTCCTGGGCCTGAGGGCAGGACACACAGAGAGGGCGAGGCACCGTGGAGGCTGGGCGGGGAGGGCAGGGGATGGGCACAAAAGCTGCTTCAAAAAAGCACTTTCCTTGGGTGAGAACAAGGGGCAAGCCCAGTCAGGGCTCTGCTGGGAGGGACCCGCTGGCCACGAGGGCCCGAGGTCAGCAGGCAGGACGGGCACTTACCGGTTGTAGCCGCTCAGCGAGAAGGCGCCCTGCGGAGAGGCGGAGGTGCTGCTCTTGAAGTAGTAGACGCAGCGCTTGTGGATGACGACAAAGCGCAGGGGCCCTGCGGGAGGTGGCAAGGGCAGGGCGAGCCTGGAGGGGCAGCTGCCAAGACCCACGGTGAGGACGCCCAGGGCAACTTGGGTCCAGGCCTCCTGCCTCCAGGCGTCGCCGAATGGAAGAGCAGGGAGCAAGGCTGGCATGCTGCCTCCTCCCCAGGAGCCTACTCGGGGGCCAAATACGGGAAAGTCTGTGGGCACACTGGCTGGCCCCACAGCACCACCAGAGGGCAGGCCTGGCTGCCCACAAAGAAGTGGGGGCTGTGTGGAGCTACCACGAGGAAGGACAGAGCCAGGACCAGAGGCCCAGGGAGGCCACAGCTGACTTGCTGCAGGACTGCTGGAGGCTCCCTCCACCCCGGAGCTGCAAGATAGGGACCAAGGCCGGGCATGGCAGCTCTCGCCTGTAATCTCAACACTTTGGGAGGCTAGGGCGGGTGGATCTCCTGAGGTCAGGAGTTCAAGACCAGCCTGGCCAACATGGTAAAACCCCATCTCTACTAAAAATACAAAAATTAGCTGAATGTGGTCGCACATGCCTGTGATCCCAGCTACTCAGGAGGCTGAGGCAGGAGAATCACTGGAACCCAGGAGGCAGACGTTACAGTAAGCCAAGATCGCACCACTGCACTCCAGCCTGGGTGACAGTGAGACTCCGTCTCTGAAAAAGAAATAAATAAAAAATAAAGAGAAATAAAAAAATAGGCTGGATGCGGTAGCTCACACCTTTGTAATCCCAGCACTTTGGGAGGCCAAGGTGGGTGGATCATTTGAGCTCATGAGCTCTAGGCCAGACTGGGCAACATAATGAAACTCCATCTCTACAAAAAAACTTAAAAAAAATTAACAGGGTGTAGTGGCATGCTTGTAGTCCCAGCTGAGAGGATCACCTGAGCCTGGGAGGCTGAGGCTGCAGTGACCCATGATCATGCCACTACACTCCAGCCTAGGCAACAGAGCAAGACCCTGTCTCGAAAAACTAAAATAAACAGGGAGGCTCAGGAGCCCAGAGAGTTTGCCAGTAAGATCCGCTGGTGTGGGGCCACCCCCAGGTGGAAAGTCACAGTGAAATCACCCCAGCTCCACTGCCCCAGCCCTGAGCGGCTCCTCCCAGGCTGGGGGCAAGCCAATTACAGCTCCTCCAAGGACACTGTCTGTGCAAAGAGGAGAGCAGCTCAAACAGTGCCTGCACAGAAACCAAATAGTCCAGCGTGGGCATCTCAACCAGGCAGCCCAGGGCCAGGGAGTCCCTGGCAGAGAACTCCTGCTGCTCAGGCCCTGATGCTCCTGGCCTTCAGTGTCTCAGCATTTGGGCATCTCCCGAGCCTGAGGGCTGCCTCTTCCTCCCAGCCAGCTGTCCTGGCGGCCAGGGCCTGGGATTGTGCAGCTCCAGAGGTCCGGCACCCAGCCAGGACTTGGCTCATAGGTTCAGTGTGGGCCAAGTGACAAACTAACTCACTGAACACTCACGGATTCAGTGAGGACAACACCAGAGGCCAGACCTACCTAGCCACCTGTGGTCCTGGGCCCTGGCTGCAGGCTGCAGCTCCCCTTGCCAGCTGGCCAGCGCTCGCCAGGTGTACTATCCTGGACCCTGCTACAGTCCTGGGGGCTAGGAAGGCCAACCTCAGGTCCTCCAGGGGTGCCAGCCACCAGAGTGGGATGGGAAAATCCAGAGGGCCCACCATGTGAGGAAGCAGAGGGTCAGGGAGGATGCTCGCTGGCATGGCCAACCCTGCCCCCATATCCTCCCGCTGCGCTGTCTGCCACCCCGGGGACTCACATTTGAGCAGCTGCAGCTGGGTACCGCCCTTCTTGTGCAGGTAGCCAGCCTTGGCCACGCCCCCAGGCATAGTTAGCAGGTTCTGGGCACCAATGGCCTTCATAGGGACAGGCCAGTGCATCTCCTCAGCCGCCATGAAGCTGCAATCAAGGACAAAGGCATGCGGCTCAGCTACGGTCGGGCAGGAGACGGTTGAGCCGGGCGCTCAGGGGGACACTGGCAAGATCCAGGAGGCCGCACGGAAGGTAAGGCCATGACAGGCAAGGAAACCCCTTTTCTGAAGGCCTTGGGCTTCTGGGTGGGACCCCAGGAAGAGACAGAGCCACCAGATCCACTCGGTCAGCCCCTGGTCCGCTCGGCCACACACCCGACCCCAGGGTCCTGAGGGCTGCATGTAACCCTTCAACTCCACCGGCTCATTCTCACACACCGACTGAGGGCAAGGCCCCATGAGAGCTGGGTAGAGACGAACGAACTCAGAAAACCCCCAGCCCAGGTAAGTCGGACCTCAGGCCATGACTACTCCAAGTCCCAGTGCCAGGTGAGCTTCTAAGGGGCCTAGACAGGAAGAAGGTAAGTGAGCAGCCAAGAGCCCTCAGTTCCCAGGCCAAACGACCTGGGCTCCCGTCCTGGTGTGACTTTCTGGGAGATTCCAAGCCTCAGTTGCTGAAAGACACCACCCAGTCCGGCACATAGCACACGGTTGTCAGCAGTGGCCGTAACCACCATTGGGTGGGTGGGCTGCTATCCACTCCACCAGTGCGGGGTATCGCTCCCCTTCCCTCTGAGCCCCAGTGAAGGCTACACAGTGCACAGTCAGTGGAGGACCAGTGACTGCCTTGGGGCTAACCCGGGCCCACGGGACCCAACGTCATGCCTTGTCCCCTCCTCCAGCCCCCCTTACGCATGCTCCAGCTGCTCTCCTTGAAATCCACCATGCTGATTCATGTTTCCTCCTCTGCCTGAAATGACCTCCACCCCTTCCCATGCAAAGAACTTCTACTCATCCATCAAGACCCACATGGAGTCCCCTCTTCTGGCTAGGCACCCTTATTGCCAACTTAAATCCAGTGTCTTCCTCACCTCTGGTCTCAATGAACAGCACCCCCCACCCTGTGCTGTTTGGTCTGTGCCTGCCCTTACTCCATCCCGGACAGGGTGCCTCCTGGGGCCCCAGTGGAGTTAGATGGGAGGAGGCATGTGGCCAGTGTCCTGTTAAGCCCTTAGTGGAGCAGCTAAGGCGAGACCCAGATGCCCAGTGGAGCTAGGACTGGTTCCACTGCAGCTCCAACCCCCAAAAAGACACATAAAGAAAACTAAGCCTGGGCAGCATAGCAAGACCCCATCTCTACCAAAATAAATTTTTTTAATTAGGCACGGTGGTGCACATCTTTAGTCTCAGCTGCTCTAGGAGGCTGAGGCAGGAGGATCACCTGAGCCCAGGAGTTTGAGGCTGCAGTGGGCTATGACCATACCACTGGACTCCACCCTGAGCAACAAAGCAAGACACTGTCTCTATAAATAAATAAAATAAGGCCAGGTGCGGTGGCTCATGCCTGCAATCCCAGCACTTTGGGAGGCCAAGGCAGGCAGATCACTTGAGCTCAGGCATTCAAGACCAGCCTGGGCAACATATAGAGACCACCGTCTCTAAAAAAAGAAATTAGCTGGGCTTGGTGGTGCACACCTGTCGTCCCTGGAGGAGGTAGTGCAGGCATTCCAGCAGGCAGTCAGCTACGGTTGGCCACTGCCCTCCAGCCTGGACAACAAAGCTGGAGCTAAAAAAAAAAATTTTAAACGAAATAAAAAGAAAAGTCTGGCCGGACGCTGTGGCTCATGCCTGTAATCCCAGCACTTTGGGAGGCCGAGGCGGGTGGATGACCTGAGGTCAGGAGTTCGAGGCCAGCCTGGGCAATATGGTGAAACCCGTCTCTACTAAAAAAAATTTAAAAATTAGCCGGGCGTGGTGGCGCGCGCCTGTAATCCCAGCTACACAGGAGGCTGAGGCAGGAGAATCACTTGAACCTGGGAGGCGGAGGTTGCAGTGAGCCGAGATGGCACCACTGCACTCCAGCCTGGGTGACAGAGCAAGACTCAGTCTCAAAAAAAAAAAAAAAAAAGAAAGAAAAGACAAGAAAAGTACTCTGCTTTTAGCAAACCAGCCCCCTCCAACAAAAGTGCAAAAGGGACGACTCCAAGGCCTCAGGCAGTCTCCTGCTGGCCTTGGCCCGGGTCACCCGGCTGGACCCCAGCAGCTCCCTCCGCACTCAACGCCAGGCCCTCCGGGTGTCCGGGTGGGGAGGGGTCAGGGGCGGGTCCCGGCCGCGGGGCCCCCAACCACAGGCCTAGGTTTGGAACAAAGGTGCCGCCACACCCCGGCGCCCGCCCCACCTCGCCAAGCCGGAGGGAGCCCCGTAGTGAGAATGAAGGAGGGAGCCACGTGCCCAGCCCGCCCGCGGGGAGCTGCCCGCAGACCGACAAGCCCCGTGCCGGCCGGAGTCCCCCATCCGCCCGCCGGGGCGGCCCACGCCCGCCTTTGTTCCCGCAGGAAGCCCTTGGGCGCGCGAGCAGCGCCCGGGGCTCGCGGCCGGGATCCGGGGATTCGCGGTGCGGGGTCCAGACCCGGAGGCTCGCGGCACGGGTCCCGGGTATCAGGGGCCGGGGCTCGGTACTCACGGCGTCCACGCGGCGGGCACGGCCGGCTTCCCTGGGGCGGCCCACGCCCGTCTCCCCTGCGCGCACCGGCACGGCCCCGGGCCGCGCCCCCCGGCCGCCGCCGCCGCCGCCTCCTCCCAGGCGCCCGCCTCCCGCCAGCCCCAGCTCCGCGGCCGCGACCCCGCCATGCCCGCCGCGCCCGCCGGCCCGGGCCCAGCAGCCGCCGGCTCCTCCCCTCTCGGCGGGGGACGGGGAGGGCAGGTGAGGATCCCGAGCCCGCCCCTCCTGGCCCCGCCTCCTGCCGCGTCACCCTGAGCGGCCGCCCCCTGTGGGCCTCAGTTTCCCCACGCTGCACGGAGGGTGGTGGGCGCTGGGGACAGGAGGTCCACGTCTGTCAGTGCAAGAAGGAATCCAGAAGACTTTGCATCGAGCAAAGGAGGCCTCCCGCTCCACTCCCCCAACACCTGCGAGTCCAGACAACTTGGTTGGAAATCCAAGGCAGGCGCGGAGCCTCGGCTCGAGGCCCCGCCCAGGTCCCATCCCTCGGGAAAGTGGCCTCCGTAGAACTGCACCTGCACGGAGGGCGGCAGCGGGAGCAAGGGATCGGGCACGTACCCCGCCCACATTTTCTCCACTTCCTGGGGGACTCCGCAAGCCTCCAGCCAGAGATTCTCCAGGGAGCCAGGGGTCTGGTCCTCGGCAGCTCCCACCTGCTTGCCCATATGCAGGCGCTTCGCCCAGGAGAGTCCCCTGGGGCTGGCCAAGGGCCAGCAGAGGGCCTTGCTGGCTTCCCAGGCATCCTGGCTCCTCCATCTTCCACCTGCACACAGGCTGCCACCAAGATGGGCCAGGTGCAGTGTGGCTCTAGCAGCCTGGGCCTGACTTCACCTAGCTGTCCACCCTGGGCTCCCACCCCTGGTTTCAAGGTCCCGCCTCAGAGCCACTCTCTGGGCTTCTTCCCACTGCACCCAGGCTTCGAGGTTCTGTCCCACCTCGGTGCCTCTGTTCCCAGTGCCCTTGTCTGGCCTGCCTCAAGGCTGCCCCCCACCTTCCAGCCACCCAGCCTGGCCCCTCTCCGTTGCCTCTTGCAGCCCCCTCCACTTCCTCTACTCAGGCCTTCTTGGCCTCCAGCCCCCTCCACCAGCACAGAATCAACATGCACACCATTCCCACCACTGCTCAGTGCTGAACCTCTAGGGCCTCCTCATGCCAACCTGGCCCTTCCTGATTCAGCCACTCCTGCTCTCTACCTTCTGTGCTCCTATGCCAGCAGACCCTGTGGCTCCAGTTATCTGAATCTACAGAACACCCACTTGCAGGCCATGCTATTGCCCCAGCCTAAAGTTGAAACTGAACTAACCCAGCCCTCAGAAGTTGGCTCAAAAGAACACGGATCCTTCACAAACTTCCAGAAAGTAGAAGAGGACAGAACTCATTCTATGAGGGCAGCATTATCCCAATACCAAAACCAAAGACATCACAAGAAAACTACAGACCAATATCCATTATGGATATATACATAAACATTCTCAACCAAATACTAGCAAACCGAATCCTGCAACACATAAAACGGATTCTACACCAAGTGGGATTTATCCCAGCAATGCAAGGATGGTTTAATATTCAAACCAATTAATGTAACATACCATATCAATAGAATAAAGGACAAAAACCACATGATCTCAATAGATGAAGAAAAAGCATTTGACAAAATTCAACACTCCTTCATGATAAGAAAAACAGTCAACAAACCAGGAATAGAAGGGAACTTCCTCAATCTAATAAAGGGATCTATGAAAAACCCACAGCTAACATACCTAGTGGTAAAAGACTGAAAGTTTTCCCCACAAGAACAGGAACAAGGAAAGGATGTCTGCTCTACTTCTATTCAGCATAGTACTGCAGATTCTGACCAGAGTAATTAGGCAATAAAAACAAATAAAAGGTATCCAAAAGGGAAAGAAAGAAGTATAATTATTCACTGATTAGATGATTTTACATATAGAAAATTCCAAGGAGCCCACTTAAAAATTATTAGAATGAGCAGCAAGGTGGTAGGATACGAGATCAACATACAAAAATCAATGCTATTTCTACATACAAGCAACAATCCAAAAATAAAAGGAAGAGGTAGTTCAAGCATTCCCTCTTCCAGGCATTCTTCCATAATCTCTTGGAAGTCCTGTGTCCCTCCTTTGGGCCTAGCATAGCCTTCTCTGCCCCTAACACTGACCACACTAGATGGTCACTGTCTCCCAGCTTCACCAGCTCAGACCCAACCCAGAGGGGGCACCCAGGGAGCCCCAAAAGAAGGATGGAATGTTCACCCTGTGGGTGACGGAGACTGTGATGAGTTGCCTGGAAGGCACAGGAAGCTGAAACAGAGCCCCTACCTTGGGGCATCACTCCCCACTGCACCCCCACCACCTGAAAGCTATAAGAAGACCTGGCCTGTGTGTCGAAGTGGGAGGAGCCACTGTGAAGACAGATGGAGCCTGCTGCCTCCTCCTGGCTCCACACCTCAGCAGGAAGAGTTGGGGTGACAGGTTACAGTCCTACATGTGTCCAGCTCAGTGGCCAGGCAGGGGCAGGCCTGTGAGGGGCTGGTCCCTGCCTGGCTGCTGTCCCACTGTGAGCAGGATGAAGGCTCTTAGGTGATCATCAACTGACCCTGGGCAGGAGGGTAGGTCATGACAAAGCCAGGTCATGAGCACCCTCACCTCCCCGGGAATTCCTCACTTCAGGGATGGACGCTGACACCCACAGCCCCTCTCCAGAGGAGGGGCCATCCAAGGGGAAGCCCACCCCTGCCACCCTTCTATCCTCTGCCCTACCTGGCCCTGCCCTGTGCCAGGGGGTGGCACCTGCCCAGGAGTCTAGTGCCAGGCCAGGCTGAGAGCAGAAAGGGGCAGTGTCGGCTGAGGCTGAGGGTGATGATGGGCCATGGAGGCCATGGTGACCATGTAGCTCTTGGGGAATTTCAGCCCAGCTCACAGACTCCGGTTCCACCTATGCTCGCGAAAGCCAAGGGCCATCCGCAAGGGGCACCCACACTCCTAGCTGGCCAGGCCTCCCTGCCTGTGCCTCTCAGTCCCCAGCCCCTCTCCCAGGGACCTGATGGTTAAATTCCATTCATTCATTGCAGGGGACTCCTGCCAGCTCTCTGGGTGCCTCAGTCCCTTCCTCTGTAGAGGCAGACGCCCTGGTGGGGACCTGTCACCAAGCTGCTGCCGTGTCGGCAGAGTTAAGATGGGCGGGAGCTGTGAGGGAGAATGCTGAAGACCTGAGTTCACATCTTCACCAGGCCCTTCTTCCACTGAGCTCCTCCAGTGTAAAGTGGGTATGGAGGAGTCCACACCTCAGGGTCCCCTGACACCCCTGCAGCTGCTCTCTGGGGCAGGGCTCTGGAGACACGTGGGCTGGCGGTGGCTGCTGGGCTCCATGATCCCATCCATAAAGTATGTGATCTTTGCATGTGTGTACATGTGTGGGTGTGCATTTGAGTGTTTGTGTGTGTGCGTGCACGAGCATGCACATTAGGGAAGGCGGGGCACCTGGGATACACTCTCCAGGTCTCTGTTTCTGGGCTCATCTCCCTACCTTCTCTCAAGTTGCAATTGGTTCAGGTGACCCCAAGGCCTGAGGCTGCTGGGGTGGGGGGCGGAGCAGGCAGGTGAAAAGCACTCAGTCCTACAGAGACAGCTCATCAGGTTCCACTTAACGCAGGCTCTGTGGCTCCCACTGCCCTGGGGCCCCATGAGCCCCGAGGCGTGTGTGGTCATGGCCTGCACAGGCCCTCATGTGCGTTGTGTCTCTGCACACCCAGTTCATGTCACAGGTGGTGCACTCACACTCACAGAGGACGTGCACATGAGCTGCATGGCTCGCATGTGGAAGGTTACACATGCCCACGGGTGTGAACCCCTGAATGAGAGCAGGGCCGGGGAGGAAGGCTGGGCTCCTGCAGGCTCATCCTGGCTGTGACGAGGGAGCCAGCACAAGGTCAAGGACTTACTGTTAGTGGTGACCAGGTTGGCCCCATTTGTGGGACCCAGAGGGCAAGGTGGGGCCGGGGACCCAGCCTAAAGGGAGAAGATACCAGGTCAGTCACCCTGTGCACTTATTCACACACTCATCTGTGCGTGCTGTCACACTCACGCATGTACACTTAACACTCACACCATCCATATCATTACATGCACTCATTCTTCTACATGCCCACTCACTCTCATGTTCTCATACACTCTCATGCACTCACATGTGTACACTCACCCGCACGTATACGAATATACGCATTCATGCACACTCATGCATATGCAAGCACTCATTCACACACACACAGCCTCCACCGACCAACGAGAGCCGTCACGTGCGGTCCTCAGTCCTGTAACCTGTGCACAGGTGAGAATCATCCCTCCACTCCCAGCCCTGCCAGGGCCCAGTGCCAATTTCTACCTCATAGCTCACTAAATCGCACCGGGTCCGCCTGAACTCAATACTTCGCTCCTATTTTACAGACGTGGGTATAGAGCTCCCTCCTGTGGGAGAGGATTCTGGGTCCCCCCCTGTGTGCCAAGCTCTGTGCTTCTCAGAGATTGCCCCACACCATCATCCAACACCTTGAGGTTCAAGCCAGAGTCCTCCCCAGGTCACTGGCAAAGAAACTTGGCCAAAGTCACACAGCCAGTAAATGGTGGCTCATGCACCACACCCTGCCCAGCACGGCCACGGGCCCAGCATGGCTCACCGTGGGTGGCCGGTGGCGAGGGTGGGATGTACAGACGGGGCAGCCCTGCCTCACTGCAGCTGTCGGCTGTTTCCTTTCAGTTTCCCTTCTTTCCTTCCTCTTCCCGGAATATTTCTGTTAACATAATCAAAACCAAAATTTTCCCGTAAATGCCCAGTAACCAGCTACTCCAGCAAGCGCTGCCAGCCAGGGGAAGGGTGCACAGCCTGCGCTTGGTGAGCACTGCCCCAGCCTGGCAGCCCCGTTCCTGTGGGTTTCAGAGCATGGCACGCCCCAGGCGAGCGATGGGGACCTTGTTCAGCTCTCTCCATCCCCCACACACAGAAACACACACTCATACACACAACATGTGTGTACACAGGACCCAAACACCAAGGCCACCCTGCAGGCTTATCGGGGGAGGGCTTGCGGGACCTGGGCCCCACCCCAGCAGGCTGCCCCCGCCCTCCTGTCGGCCGCACATGACAGGGCGGGGGTGTTCTAGCATCACATGTCCTCTCTGGGCTCCCCCTGTGCTTGTCCAGCTCAGGGACCTCTCAAGCCAGACAGAGGCCCCTCTCCTCAGAGCCTGCTGCCTCTTGCAGGCCCATGGCCAAGTCCTGTGGGCCCCCCTGGCCAGCCCCGAGGAAGGCTGTGGCTTCCATGTGGGGCCCCTGTACTGGTTCTTCAGGTGCTAGGCCAGTGCCACCCCCTGAGCCCCCAGTTCTGAGGCCACCCGACTGACCTGATGGCGCTGACCCAACACATGGCCCTCCTCCTTCCTGGTGACCTGCTGGGTGCCGGTGACCTTCTGGGTGCCGGTGTCCTGGGGCCCAGGGAGGCCATGCGGCTCAGGGCCCGCCAGCCCAGGCAGCCGGCATCTCCCAGACATGTGAGGCCTGATGCCTCTGGCTGCCCGGCACGCTGGGCCCACAGCTTACTCCTGCTGCATGAGGCCTGTGGCTGCCCCAGCTTCCTCCCCACGGGGACTTCCTGTTCCCTGCTCCCTGGGCAGAGCCAAGTAGCCGGCACTTCCTGCTTTCTACCTCACGAGGTCCTGAAAGCTGCCTGGGGCCCAGGGCTGCCCCTCATCCACAATCTGTTTTAGCCTCGACCTTCCACTGCTCCTGCCCCCTGATACTGTGGTCAGAGCAGGGCTCTCTGGCTCCAGGGCAAGGCCAGCTGCATCCCCAGGAGGAAGCTCCCTGCTGCCTCCCCAGGGCCACCTCTGCAGACTCGGCTTCTCCCTAGCAAACCATGAAACCACTTGCACCCTGGGCGTCAGGCCCAGCACAGGGCAGCATTTACACCGCACGCAGGGATTAGGTCACCTTACCAGCATGCTCCCCGTGCCCGGGCGGCCGCTGCTACCCTGCTCTGCTGTCTGAGGCCACACAGAGGGCTGTTAGCTCTTGCACCGGTCCTGTGAATTTCAAGGTGGCCACCTCTGTGCCCTTTGACACCAAGGGACTGAGGGACCGTGCCTGGGCTCTGGCATTTCTCAATTCCCACCCCGCCCCCCAGCCTTTCCGTGTCCCACTCCCACACCCACACTAGCTCTGCTGACATCTGGTTTGCTAGAAAGCACATTATGGTCTGAATGGCAAAGCATCACCGGCCCTTGCCCCGGGGCCTGCTCAGAATTCCGCTCCTCCCAGGCCTGCTCTGCCCTGACCAAGCCCAGCACCCTGCCCAGGCCCAGCACCTAGAAGTGGGGGATGGGGATTCGAACCCGATCCATTGGGTGCTGAACGCCCTGCCTCTCCTCCCGGAACTCGCCCAGGGAGGACAGGACCCCTGTGCAGAGGCAGCTGGAGAAAGGGGCTTTCTGGGGCCTGGGGCCACCCTCACAGCAGGATTTGAGAGCGACAGAGGCCACAGAGCACAGGGCCAGGAAGCTGCAAGGCCTCATCCTGCCCACCAGGCTTCCTAGGGCACCGCCCCCTGAATCCAGACTCACAACAAACCCTGGACCCCAGCCCCCATAACCAGCTGTGCAGTTCCCAAGCTGTCCCGCCGGCCTAGGTATTGGGTCACCCCAAAAAAAGGGCAGCTCCCAGGCTGTCGCCCCAGCTGTGTCTGCAGCCCCAGCCCCGTGCCAAGGCCCCCCAGGGCCGCGTTTGGGCTGCAGAACTCCCACTATCTCCTAGAGCGTAAGGAGCTGAAGCTTTTAGGTTTGGGGCCCCCTTGGCCTGCACACAGCCACCCTGGCCTCCCAAGCCTGTGCCAGCCTCAGTGCCCTCTGGTGGCCAAGGGCAGATGGCACCTTCAGCAGAAGGCTGGCCACAGCAGACAGACAGACAGAGGGCAGCGAGGGGGGCACGGATAGGGTGAGGCCTCTTCGCATTCTCCTTCCCCACTTGCAGCAGGGTTGAGGTCAAGCAGCAAGTGAGGAACCCCCGGGCCACGGCCCGGCCTGGACGATGAGGCAGGCAGTTCTCAGACGGAGTTGGGGCTGTGGGGTCCAGAGGAGGGGCCAGGCCCTGTGGGTGCTGGACTGGGGACACTCCCAGAGGAGGGGCCCAGCTTTGATGGAAGAGGAAACGTTTGCTGGAAGGGGATGGGGTGGGGGAGCCAAAGGAGGAAGGGGCTTGGGGTGAGCACATCCCAGGGTGGGAGGAATCCACAGGCAATGAGGTAGCCAAGGCACAGCTTCAGGGATGACAACCCCCGAGGAGAACCCAGAGGCAGCCAGCACTCTCGGGAACACACCAACCCTTACTGCACAGGCAAATGCAAGAGCGAACAAGGCCTGAGCTGGAAGCAGGAGCCAGGCTCGCCCCGGCCCTCGCTCCGCCAAAGCCCCGCACTCAGAAACGAAGCAGAGGCAGAAGTGAGCAGAAGGCCCACCTGACCCCTGGCTCGGGCCCATCCCCCCACCCTGTCCAGTGCCGTGATGCTACGAGGGGTGGGGGTGGTCACAGCCCAAAGGAGAGGAACAGGCCAGGTGAGGGGGACCCCCCTAGGGGTGGGAGACAAACCCACACCAGCCCCTTCCCCAGCCCTAGCTTCCCAGGTGTGTGCGGTGGGGCAAGGCTGGGGCCACCTCCGTGGACAGCCCTGGTCTCCCTCTCCATCATTCCCAAGTTGCAGCTGCTCCCCTGCCCCTGAGCTGGTGCCTCAAACTGCCAGACATAGGGACTTCCCACCATGCCAGACACAGGGCACTGACCAGGGCAAGTGGGAGCCGGCGGGGCAGGCAGAGGGCCAAGGGTCAGCCAGAAAAGAAGAGGGAGGGCGCTTTCACTGGGTTCTGGGGGCCCTCAGCCCAATCAGGAGTAAGGCAAACACCCAGCACAGTGGGTCGCGTCTGCAGCCATTACGGAGCTGGCCCTG
This sequence comes from Cacajao melanocephalus, assembly GCA_963573385.1. Taxonomy (NCBI): domain Eukaryota; kingdom Metazoa; phylum Chordata; class Mammalia; order Primates; family Pitheciidae; genus Cacajao; species Cacajao melanocephalus. The sequence goes on along the minus strand of CAUYLG010026179.1, from coordinate 29,274 downwards.
CCCTGGCACCTTCTGCCTCGGAGCACCTGCCTCATCTCAAGGCTCACAGCCCAAGAGGCCAGTCCTGTTGCCATCTGTGTCTCTGGGGTTCAGAGAGGAAGCTAGGGATCAGCGGCATGGGGACTGGCACCCAGGGACCCTGTACCCAGCCTGGTGCCTGGTTTCTGCCCTCAGGAGCAGCTCAGGTGCTGAACAGGCTGAGGAGGGTCTGCTGAGCTAAGGGAGGGCACTGAGCCCGGGGAGGTGGGGGACACTGAGCCTGGGGGAAGGCGGACATCCCCATTGGGGAAAATTTCAAGCTCTCAAAATAAGATGTTTTGCTCAGCCCCTCCCATAGGGCCTGGGTCCACTCCTAGGCCAGCTCTGGGACCCTCCCAGGCTCTCCCAGCCAGGAGCCCCTTCCCTCTCTGCCCCATTCTGATTGCTGTCCCGTGATGCAGGACAGGGAGGATTCCTGGGAACTCAGACTGGCCACTACCGAACTGGGGCAGAGGGAGAGGGCACCCTGGAAAGCAGGACCCTGCCTGGGGTCACGTGGTGTAGTGGGCTGAATGCTGGCCCCCAAAAGCTTTGCCCACATCCTAATCCCTGGAACCTGTGAGCACAACCTTATTTGGAAAAAGGATCTTAGCGGATGTAATTAAGTTAAGCAGCGCATCCCGGATTGACCAGGTGGGTCCTAAATCCAATGGCAACTGTCCTGTAAGAGATGGAGTAGAGGGCCAGGTACAGTAGCTCACGCCTGTAATCCCAGCACTTTGGTAGGCTGAGGCAGGCAGATCACGAGGTCAGGAGATCAAGACCAGCCTGACCAACATGGTGAAACCTCATCTCTGCTAAAAATACAAAACTTAGCTGGGCGTGGTGGCATGCCCGTAATCCCAGCACTTTGGGAGGCCAAGGTGGGCAGATCATGAGGTCAAGAGATCGAGACCATCCTGCCCAACATGGTGAAACCACGTCTCTAGTAAAAACACAAAAATTAGCTGGGTGTGGTGGTGCACCTGTAGTTCCAGCTACTCGGGAGGCTGCAGCAGGAGAATCGCCTGAACCCGGGAGGTGGAGGTTGCAGTGAGCTGAGGTTGTGCCATTGCACTCCAGCCTGGGTGACAGAGCGAAACTCCATCTCAAAAAAAAAAAAAAAAAAAGAGACGGAGTAGAAAGAAGAAGATGCCTGGAAAGGGCCGTTTAAGGACGGAGAAAAGGCTGGAGGGATGTGGCCACATGCCAAGGACACCGAGGCTCGCTGGCCACCAGCAGAAGCTGGGAGGGGAGGAAGGGGCTGCCCCAGTGCCACCAGGGCAGTGCGGTCCTGTAGACCCCTTGGCTTTGGACTGCTGGCCTCCGGAACCAAGAGAGAGTCCATTCTGTGGCTTCCAGGCCCTTGTGTGTGGAGCTTGGTTAAGGCAGCCCCAGGAAGTGAATCCACACGGGACTCCCCCGAGTCCTTCCCCAGGATGAGCTGCAGGCTCCACTTAGTCTGATCCCAAGTGTAGGTGAGCCTGTTGGGGAGAGGCAGGCTCCACAAGGCCGTGTCCAGCTGGATGGGCACTGCTGAGCTTGCCTCCATGGATGCCCACAGCCTCCTGAAGGCTAGGCTCTCCACCTCCCACCCTCCCGCACGCAGGGTCCACCAGCCTCACCTGCCACGCCTGCCCCACGCCCACCAGGCTGGCTGGCCCCACCTCCTGGCCTCTTGTTTATCCATTGGCCTGCCCTTCCTTGGCTCAGGCCACATGCACCAGGGCGCAGCAGCAAGCTTGCTTCCCTGTCCCAGTGGATGGGGTGCAGTCCCTGCTTTCCCTTCCTGCCCTGGGCCCTGACACTGGACCTCATGCACTTGCCCCATCTTGGTACCTGCAGTCACCCGCACATGGAAACCAAGTGCTCCCTCATCCTTTGAGGACAGAACCATCTAGAACCTTGACCCCTTCTCTGAAATCTGCAAGTCAATGGCACAGTTCTGCCACCAGCATCACCCCATGTGTCCCTGGTACTCCCCATGGGTCCAAGTCCCACTGAACCCCCAAGGCCCAGGTGGGCACCTGGCCCATGGCAGGACCCAAGAGATGGACAGACGAACAGACAGATGGGTTCGCTCCATGTCCACACACGAGGCCAGACCCCGGCGTGGTTGTAACCAGCACATCCTGCAGAGCTCAGAGTGAAGAAATTGTGACAGCGCTAATCGGACTCAACAAGAGAGGCTTTCAAAGAACTGGTGTTCAGCACAGCTGCAGCTGAGGCCCTTCTACACCATGGGACCTCTGCCCAGTGAGACAAGCCGCCGGCCAGCCCTGGGCAGGCACGTGAGGCTGCTCGCTACAAAACACGGAAAGGCCGGCGTGTTGGAGTCGGCCGTGTTCCTGGAACACACTCAGTGTGCTGCTCCGGGCTCAGAGGCCCCAGGGGCTTCACAGAGCGGGACAGGGTGGAGGCAGGGACAGGCCACTCCTGTGTGTGAGGGACAAAGGGAATTTAGAAAAGTGCAGACAGGGCCCCCAAAGGCACGGCTGCCCGCATGGCACCTGGGCATCAGAGGGCAAGGCCAAGTGCCAGGCCCTCAAGCTCTGTCTTCAGAGGGAAGCCGCAGAGCTCTCAATCCCTGGATGCCCCACTGGGCCTTCCTCTCCTAGGCCTGGTATCTCTGTCCCCAGCAAGCGTTCTTGAGATGGGCATGGGAGTTGGGACTGCCTGGGGCTCTGGCCAGGCAGGGCAGCACACTGGCTGGAGGAGTCCGGGTCAGGCTTCCAGGCCGAGGGTGGCGAGGCTGTGGTAAGGGTGAGGTGGGGCTGGGGACGCCAGGCAAGGAGGGTCTGGGGGAAGCCACAGCTGGTGCTGCTGCTCGCCTGGAGACCTCTCCGGCCTCAAACCACAAGCAACAGAGGCGGCTCAGGATTCACACTTCAGTTCTTCACAAACACTGACAGGTTTCCACCTTTTAATCACTTGAGAAAAAATTCTCCAGAGTCCTGATGAGTGGGGTGGGCCAGATCCACCACCCCACAGCTCCTGGCTCCCACCCAAGGCTAAGACCCACCTCCTCCCCGCCTGGCCCTGCCTCGCCTGGCCTGAAGGGGCTCACTGTCTCCCACCTCAGCCAGCCCGGGCACCCTGATGCCCCCACCCTGCAGGGTCCCAAGAGGGGCGGCAGTTCTGCCCCCACCAGCGGCTCCCACAAGAGAGACCTGCTCCAAGCAGGTGACCTTGGTGGACAGGATGGAGCCGTGGTCAGCGTACAGGCTTTGGTGGGAACAAGCCTAACTCAGTCTCCTCCTTCCGGCCTTGTGGCCCACTCTGAGCCTCAGTTTCCTCACCTGAGCAGTGGGGGTGGGGCAGGTAGCTGCTGGGCTTTCACTGGTGTCAAGGGAAGGGAAGGGAAGAACCGTCCTGCTCAGCGTCCACCATGAACCTGGCCTCAGGAACATGTGTCTCCCGAGGCCCTCGGCAGTCAGGCCACGTTCCCAGTGGCACCCCTGCCCTCTCTGCACCTTGGCAGCAGCAGTGCCCTCCACCTCCTCAGCCCCGCCCCTGCCCCCTGTTCCCTCCTGTAGACCATGCTCCCCTGGGCTGGACCCCGACCCGCAGGCACTGCCCTGGCCATTCTCCCACACAGGCTCAGTCCACCGCAGGGCCCGCCCCCGGCTCCTTAGAGAGGTGGCCCCCACCCAGCAGCCCCAGACGCTGTGGCATTATCAGTGTGTCCGTGGGCTATCTGCCCCTCCCCTGACATCAGTTCCTCGGGGGGAGAGCTCTGCATGTCCATCCCCCATGTCCTTGGCACCTGAACAGTGCCCAGTGTGACACGGGCACCAGGTGCCTCCTGCAGCATGAACAGACCTGGACCACACTCAGCGGGCTGGAAGCCCTGCTCTCCACGGGGGCCAGCTCACAGTCTCATGTGCTGAACTACACCATCTAGCCAGCCCCAGGCACCCCACTTCTTCCATCTCGGGGGACCCCTGGCTGCAGAAGGGGGGCACCCCAGGGCCTCTGTGCCCACCAAGCGGAGGCTGGGCCCCCAGGATGGCCTCCCCAGCCCCAGCATCCTCATCCACAGGCAAGGGCAGCGGCCGTCACTGGGCAAAGCAGCCATGGCCGGGATACCCCACACCCACACCAGCCTGGCTGCTGACGCTCCGGGCCCGGAGGGTGTGCTTAGGTAGGAAATATCCCGGGCACCCTCCTTAGGCCAGCCCACTCAGGAGCAGAGAGTTCCCACCAACCAAGCCCTCCTGGGATGCCTGGGACACCTTGGCCACAGGCACAGTGAGCGTGAAGGTTGGGGGTGCTTCCCTGCCCACAGTCACCTCTTGTGATGGGAGGCTGGGCCGCTGGACCAGGGGAGGGGCAGGGAGCCCCCAAAGAAAGGTCCACTATGTGCCAAATGTGCCAGCTCCACGCCCAATCACCAACTGCTCATTTTGCTCTCCTGATTAGGACCTCAAGGCTAAGTGAGCTGCAATGCTCGGCCACCCAGCCAGCGTGGCCAGTCCACCCAGAGACCTGCCATACAGCCTGAGGGTGCCCCAAAAGACTTATGGCCCCAGCAGGGCCCTACCAGGCACTTCCTGCCGAGCCTGGCTCTGGGGAGGGTAAGGAGGAGACGAGAGCCCTAGACTCACTCTCAGCAGGAAGCCCACCAACCCGCATGGACAGCAGGGGTGGGCCCTGGCCTCTGTGGTGGGGGCAGGGCTCTGGGTAGGAGGCCAGAAACACAATGTGGGATTCAGGGAGGAAGCCACCGCAGGGCCCAGCTCAGCAGGACAGGAAGGCCCTGGGAAGCAGGGGCTCCAGCCCACCCTTGAGGAGTTACAGGCTGTTTCTTTTTTAAACTGATCCCAACAGCCCCCGGGGAGGCTGGTTGGGAAGCTCTCCCAGGCCACAGCCACCTTCTGGATCCTGCTTGATGCTGCTGGTTCCCTTGAAGAAAGAGTGGTCTGGTGCTCACCCTAGAGAAAGCTCTGGCAAAGAAGCAGAGCCCCAGTCCTCAGTTTCCCCAGGAGTAACTGGGCAATCCTAGGAGCTGCTGGACCCAGGACTCAGCGCTAAGGCTGCACAGCCGTGGGGTCCACGCATCCACAGAGACTTGGACGAGAAACAGGAGCACGCGGTGCCAGGACAGAGGGAGACCCGAGAGCCACCGGGGAACCCGCTGGGCAGCTGAGGAAACGGAGAGCAGGAGGGCCGGGGCACGGTGGAAGGTAGCCCACCGACTCACTGGGCTCGGCCGGAGGTGTGCTGGGGGCTGCTCAGCCGGACCCTGTCTCTCTTGCACAGTGTCAACCCACTCTGCCTGAAGTCTCGTGGTATCGGGCGCAGGGGAGGCACTCAGGGCACTGTGCCTACAGGCAAACGCCACACTCAGCATCCGGGATCCAAGTTGCTGTCACCCTCTGTCTGGACTCCCAATCTGCTGGGGAGGTAGCCACCTCTGACTCACATCCTTGTGACATCTGTTCCACCCAGACACATTGACACATCCGCCAGTGTCCTGGGAGCAATCTTCCACATGAGTTAGCCAAGCATGGGATTACATGGAGAGTGTCCCAGACAGGGCACAGCTTGTGCAAAGGCCCTGGGGTTGCAGGTAAGAAAAGGCACATACCTTCAGACGTGAGAGACAGAGGCGGGTCACAGTTAGAACTGCCAGTCCAGGCCACATGCCCAGCTGAGGCAGATGGCATCTCAGATCTTCCCTGGGCTGAGCTCCTAGGCCCAGGCACCGTTCATGCCTGGGCTCCAATCTCAGCCTTCCTCCCTTAAGCTGGAGACTCGGGGCAATTCGCTTCACTCCTCCCTCATCCCCCATCTGAGCTTGTTTGCACAGGACTCTGAGGACCAAACCAGAGCGTTCCCAAGCACTCTGCCATAGGCTCTTGGCCCAGGCCCTGGAGGTGGAGAGCACCCTGCTTATCCCAGATCCCAGCACAGGGCGAGGTGACAACAAGGGAAGAGTGGGGATGCCGAGTCCGTGGGGCTCGTGCTGAGGCGGGAGGCAGTAGGGGTGCCTGTCAGAGAAACCCAGCCCCATTGCGCCTGCCCAGAGCTGACGGGAAAGGCCAGGAGTCACCACGATGGGCACCCTGTGTGGGCAGCAGTACGAGCCCTGCACGCAGGCAGCCACCTGCTAGGGTACCTCAGGGCAGGCCTCGGGACCATGTAGCAGTAAGTGGCCTGAGCCTCCTGCATCGTCTTTCCTTTTACTCATCACTGTTTTTGTACCACGGTGGCCTTGGCGACCTTCCTTGGACGCACAAAACCATGAAGCTCCGGCAGGCATCTTTACAGAGTTTCACCTGGACGAGCTCCTCGGTTGGGGCAAAGGGCTCTGGGGCCAAAAGTCACCAGATGTGGCCCCCATCATGGCTCCTCTGGGCACCCCTGGGGGCCCTTGGGGCCCTTGCTTACCCAGGAACCCCGTCACCGTCCGTCAGTGGGGGCCACAGGCCAGGACCCACCAAGGTTGAGTCAGCACCACAGGTCCCTTCGCTCTGTCCACTCCTTTCCGCACTTGAAGGTCAGGTCTTTCTTCAGTCTTAATGCATATGCACATACTAACCTTAATGGTCCCTTTTCCCTAACGTTAATAAGTACATATACATGTATACACGCACACACACACACACATATATATATATATTTTTTTTTTTTTTGAGACAGAGTCTCACTTTGCTGCCGAGGCTGGAGTACAGTGGTGTGATCTCAGCTCACTGCAACCTCTGGCTCCTGGGTTCAAGTGATTCTCCTGCTCAGCCTCCCATAGCTGGGATTACAGCTGGGCGCCACCAAGCCCAGCTGATTTTGTATTTTTAACAGAGATGGGATTTCACCATGTTGGCCAGGCTGGTCTTGAACTCCTGATCTGCCTGCCTCAGCCTCCCAAAGTGCTGAGGTTACAGATGTGAGCCACCTCACCTGACCCCCACTGCCCCCCTTTTTTTTTTGAGATAGCGTCTCACTCTGTCACCCAGGCTCAAGTGCATTGGCACAATCTTGGCTCGCTCTGACCTCCGCCTCCCAGGTTCAAGCAATTCTCATGTCTCAGCCTCCCGAGTAGCTGGGATTACAAGCACGCACCAACACGCCCTGCTCATTTTTGTACTTTTAGTAGAGCCAGGGTTTCACCATGTTGGTCAGGCTGGTCTTGAACTCCAGACTTAAAGTGATCTGCCTGCCTTGGCCTCCCAAAGTGCTGGGATTACAGGCGTGCACCACCATGCCTGCTAATATTTTTAAACTGTTTGCAAACATGGTTTTTCTTGGATGCTGTTAGTCTGTACTCTCTGGGTTATCATTTTATTCCTTCTGCTTTTGGTCACTTTTTATTCCTTAGTCAATTTTAGGTTGGCCTCAGGAGGTTTCTCGTCTAGGCTGGGTGTGGTCCTTGCACTGGCTTCCTCCTGGGGCCACTCATAGGCCAGCACAGGAGGGCTCCAGGTGACAGGCCAGCCCCTCTGCTGGGGCTGCGGCGGGCAGTGGAGGTGGGACAGCAGGCCGCAGCCACTGCTAGGCCGGGGTCTCTGGCTGGACAGGGGCAGGGAGATGCAGGAAGGCCCAGGAGCCAGGGAGAGGCCATAGGAAAAGGTGCTGACAGAGGGCGGAAAGAAGGAAGAAGGATGGGCAAGACCCTGAGCTGGGGAACCGAGAGCTGCGTGTTCCTCCTCAGCCTGGGAACCCCAGAGCCTCGGGGCCTGGGCAGGGGACGGGATGACTCATGGCCGCTGGCTCCTGTCCTTACTCTCAGCGTGGCCCAGAGGGGCCTGGGTGACCTGAACGTTCCCAGGTCCCTCACAATGCTCCACTGTTCAGAGGCCCAATGAGGACAAGGGTCTGGCGGTGGGCCCGGACTGGCGGGAAAGGCGCCCAGCCCCCAGCCTCTCTCTAGGCTCCTTGCGCCCCTACAGTCTGGCCAGGGTCCTCGGCAGTCGGGACAGGCAGGGGGTGGGGTCCGGATCAGGGTCTCCTCCTCTCCTCCTCCTCTCCGCCCCCAACCACACAACAGTCCTGCCCCCCTCCCAAGGCCAGGCTGCCCACACCCCAGACCCTTCCTCCCCGGGAGCCAGCTGGTCCCAGCCTTTCTGCTGCAGCCTCAGCAGAGGCGGCTCTCAAAAGCGGCTCCCCTCAGCCTCAGGGCTCAAGGCCCACCCGGTGCTCTCCCTCGCCAGGCGCCTCTCAGGCTGTTCCAGGAGCTCCTCGTGCTGTTGCCCACCTGCAAACTCCTGCCTGGCCTTCTGCCCCAGGCCAGGTCACCCCAAGACACTCCCGATGCCCCTACTGCTCCCTGGGGACGGTGCCCCAGGCCAGGTCCTTCCTCGGAGGGGTGAGCAGCTCTAGTCAGGTCCCCTAGACCCATGGGAGCCCCGAGACCTGAGTCCTCTGTCTGCCCAGCCTCCCTGCACCTACCCCTGACACAGGAGCCCGAGATGGCCTCCCTAGAGCCCCCAGGTGAAGCCACCTGGCCCATCATCGGCCCAGGGGGGTCACAGGATAAGCACCTCCACTTAATGCTCGGGGGCAGGGGGGCTTCTGGTGTCAGCAGAGCCTGTAAGCAAGCCTCCCCAGCCCCCGTGTCCACCCCTAAGGCCTCCTCCTGACTAGGGAGCGGCCACGTGGCAGGCTCGGGCAGCTCAGGCAGAGGCAGGCAGGCTGCACCAGGCACAGCTCGGTGGACACTCTGGAGACACAGCCTCAGAAGTGACTTGGATATGCCCTTTCCCTCTCCAGGGAGGCAGCCCTGGACTGTGCTGCTCTCGGCCAGAAAAAGCAGCCAAAGAGGAAGGGAACTGAGAAGGGGACAGTCAGTGTCACCGGGACCCAATGCCACCGCAACCTCAGCAGTCTGCTTCTCCCCCACTTTCATCCCCAGTAGCCTCTGTGCAGGGATCACCGACCCCGTCCTGGTCATGTCACCTCCTCCACTCCCACCCAGCCTTCTGCAGCCTCCGCGCACCACCACCCTCCCCCCAGGCCCCAGCCAAGCTCCTCATGGTGTGTCTCCTCGTGGCCACTGCTGGGAGGATGTATGTTCGCCAGTGGTCTCCAGACCCCAGAGTAAGCTTTGAAAACACAAGCCAGTCCCTGCTGGAAACCCTGCGGTGTCTTTCACGTGGCCCTAGCCCTCGGCCCGGCCCCTCCTCCTGCTCCCACCTCCAGGAGGCCCCCCAGGGTGGGGGGGGGGTCATGAGGTGCCTCTGGCATCTTTGGTGCTGTCTTTTCCCAGCTGCTTACTAGAAGGGCCAGGACCCTGCCTGCAGCAAGGGCGGCTCTGGGTGGGTCTTCGAGGGGGCCTGGGTGAGTAGGTTCCCTCCTGCTTCTCAGTGGTGTCAGCTGGCAGGAACCCCGGAGTGCCGCAGGGCCTGCCAGACCCTCTGCAGAGGTGGGGGCTGGGGGTCCTTTCTCAATCTTCTTCCTGTCCCAGCAACTTCCTGCCCCAGAGACAGGCATGGCCACTCCAGCCACAGCGCTTCACCCTCCCAGCCACGTCCTCAAGCAAATGGGAAGACTGATCTTGGAGAGCCCCTGCCTCAAGTAGCCAGCACCCAGGACCCCAGGATGGCTTAGGGCTCCAAGGCGGGCGCTGCCCCTCCCTCCACTTAGCAGCCTCAGGGACATCATGGCCAAAGTGGCTGGAGCCACACCCAGGGCCCCACCCCACCTCATTAGGCAGCTGCTGCAGCTGGGGTCTGAAGCTGAGCGGAGTCCAGTCCTAGTGAGGGTCCCCAGGGGAAGGCATTTCACAGATTCCATCCCCAGGGGCCCGGCTGGGAGCAGCTCCTCCCACGGAGAGGAAGGAGCCGCCTGTGGGGACAGGTAGCCAGCGCGGATACAGCAGGAACAAAGTCCTGAGGCAGGGCGGACATGGGTGGCACATGGAGGCTGAGGCTGGACCCCTGAGAGCCATTCACCCTGGTTAGCCCGGAGGCCTCGATGACCTGACGCCGACTTTGGAGGCTCTGAGGCCCCGGGCCAAGTGTGGCTCCTGGGGGCCACTCCCATACATCCTGCCCCAGCAGCTGGGTGGGCACCCCCTCACCCTCACACATACCGTGAGACTGGACTTCCGGTCCTTGCCCTGCCTAGAGAAGGTGGAGGATGTGCAGGTCACACACTGGCCTGGTGGAGTCACCGGAGCCGCCCAGCACCTCCATTCCTAGAGGTGTCAGCCTGGGAACGCCTGAGGCCACCGGAGGTGATGGCAACAGGAAGTCACTTCCCCCCATCAGGGGGATGCAGCCACATCATCTTCCCCTTTGCCCTGTCAAACTCACCCTGCTGACCACTGGTCTGCCTGCCCGGCCAGGCCCCAGCACTATCTGCCCAGCCATCAGCAAACCGCCCTGGGCAGTGCCAGCGACTAGTGCCGCTGGAAAGGGGCTTCCCTTTCTGGCCTCAAGTAGGAGGAGAGGAAGCGGCTGGGGTCAGGGAGGGACATTTCTGAGAGAAGAAATGAGTGCTGAGCTTCCTGGCCTGCCTCCTCTGGCTCTGCGCCTGGTCTCCATGCAGGGCTGGGTCCCCACACCTTCCACCCAGGCCTCTCAGGCCAGCTTTTCTGAATCTTTCCCCATCACCCTCCTAATGGTGACAAATTGGGCATTTTGCCTGGAACTGCCTCGGGTGCCAGCTCTTCGGGGCCAAAGCCCTGGGTGGCACAGGGAGGCCAGGCTGACTCCAATCTTGCACCAACACTCATCTTTAAGAAGAGCAGCTGCAGAGAAAGAAAGCACTTTCATTTAGGGAGAGGACAGCGGACAACTCGGCGCTCAGCGGCTCCTTCCTCACCAGGCCTTGGTGCTCCTATCTACGGCTGCCGGGGCCACGCAGACCAGGCTCAGGAGCAGCTGGGTCCCTGCCACCAGGTGGCAGGCAGCGGTGGCTGTCACAGCGTCACAGCGCAGTCCGCAGGGGGAAGGGAGCAGACTCTGATGGAAACCTGAAGAGTTTCGTGCGAGGCCGAAGCACAACAGTCTGCTATTATCTGATTGGAAACTCTGCCAACCAGGCGGCAGCTGCCAGACTCATGGGCACATTAGCCTCCAATGCTCAGTGGAGAGTTAAACACGGGTGGGAAGAGTGACAAGCCAACTTCAAAGAGCCTGATACAGCCTGTCTGCCCGCTGCACTTCCCCGCCCAGGAGTGGGAGGCTGGGAGAGCCCACACTCCCCTCACCCTTCCTCTGGGACAGGCCCAGGTGGGCACCACCAGGCATGGGCACTCAGACGTGGCCCTGTGCTTCCTGAGTTCCCAGGCAGGAGGAGCAGGCAGACAGGTCACCATGGATCAGTCAACATGCATGGTGACCATTGACCAGGCTGCGGGCTCAGGAAGGCACCCAGCTCAGGGTGGAATTGGGGGTGGCCAGGGCGGGTACCCTAAGCACCAAGTAGGACAGACACTTATGTCTTCAGTCAAAATTGCTTCTGAGGGAGAGTGGCAAGGTGGGCCAGGCAGGTGAGCTGCTACCCCTGGGCACCTGCCCTGTGGCCCTGCCCTCTGCCCTGTGGCCCTGCCCTCTGCCTGTGGCCCTGCCCTCTGCCCTGTGGCCTGTCTGCTCTTGCGCCGAATGCCTGGCCCAGGGCCCAGTACACAGGCACCCAGGGTTGCACGAGGGGGGCCCAGAGCTGGGAGGCAGCCTTCTGAGGGAGGTCCACTACTGCCCCAGAGGCAGAGGCCAGTGTAAGTGGCCAAGGTGCACCACTGTCCCAGACTCCAAGGCTGTGAAACAAAGCCAAGGACCACCCACCACTCCAGGCTCCCAGACTGTCCCCTGACCCCTTCCCACTTTGTCCAGGGGCAGCCAGCAGCAAGGGCCCACCCCTGTGCCTGGCTCGGGACAGTGGGCAGGGCTTCAGGGGCAGGCCAGGGCATGGAGACTTGGGCCCTCAAATGAGACAGAAGAGCATCACTAGATTACCGCACCTCTGTACCGAGGCTGAAGGAACTCCCCCAAACGGAGCTGCCCATCCAAGCAGAGTCAAGGGCCGGGAGGCCCCAGCTGGGGCCTGGGGATCTAGCCTCCCATGAGTTAGACCTACTTTCACCCCATTTCACAAGGAGGAAGCTGACACCCTCAGACGAAGCCTGCTCTGAGCCCAGAACTCAGCTTCCCTCTGGTGCCTGGGAGAAGTTCTGTGCCACTCCCCATGGCCCCTGCCTCGCTGCCTCAGCCCCGTGTGTCATGGCACGCACACTGCCTGCCTAGGGGTGTTGCCTGCCAGCCCGGCAGACCCTGGGGTGGGGACCTGGCCTCCCTCTGCAAGCTCAAGCAGACAGGCACCCCACACTCCACCCAGCTGCCTGGAGCAGGCTCAGCAGGTGCACAGTAAACAACTGATTCACAAGGAAGCAGAGGGCACTACTTGGAATCAGCTCGGTAAGGGTGCTCTGCCAACCGCGTGAAGATCCTCTCATCTCCCCAGCCCACAGCTCTAGGTGGCCAAGCCCACACTCTTCCCAGAGGCCAGCTGGCAAAGATGGACCAGATGTGACTGGGACCCATGAAGAAAGCGCCAGTCAACTCTGGGTGTTGGGGGCCAGCGGTTCCAGCATGCTCTGTCACCTGGGGCAGGGAGGCTGAGCAGGGCCTGACTGCTCTCGTGGCCTTGGAGGTTACAGAGCCCGGGGAGAAGAGATGAGACTGGGAGAGGGCACCTGTGTCCCCTCCTGGGAGCCTGTGCCACCTCGAGCTCCTCACCCTGGACTCCTGTCTGACCCAGGTCTCCACCCTCCAAACCTGGGCGCACGCTTCTCTCGCATCACCTGGAAGGGTGATTGTAGTCAGGGGCCCAGCACAGAGCCCAGATCCAACAGTGTGGCCCAGAGCCAGGGGTTTCTGTCATCCCATTTTGCAGAATAGGAAACTGAGGGTCAGGAAGTGCAATTCACAATTCGCCTATGAGGCTCAGGTCTCCTGGCCCGTGACCGAGAGGCAGTGCTTCGCTCTCGGCACCATCCTGTCTGGCCTCCCATGCAACAGCCAAGGATTGGTGAGGAGGGTTCCAGTGCCCCAGGGAGAAGGGCTAGCCCGTGAGCCTGAAATGCTTCCCGCTATTCCCTCTGGGACTTACGCAGCCCACACGTGGGACTATCTCCAGCCCCTGGGTGGAAGAACGCAGAGGCCTCTGGGGAGGGGCCGCCTATCCTGGAGGAAGGATTCCAGGGTCTATGTGGCCCCTCTCCTCGCCTCCTAGCCCCTCTGTGCCCTCACCACACCTGGTGTGCACAGGCCTCTCCCGTCAAACTGGTCTGCCACCCTCCCCACCCCCGCCCGCCTTTGGCTCAGTCTGTCTGTACCTGCATGGCTGCCTGCCAGGGCTCAGAGCCCTCCTCTTGACTGCACGCCCTGCATGCACTGGCCCATGGGGTGCGAGCCACCCATTGCGCCTGGGGCGGGGCAGCTCCTACCTTGTGGCAAGTGCCAAGTCTTTTCCCTGCTAGCCTGCCCTTGTTCTCACTCGCCCAGGCTGCACAGGGATGCCCAAGCCACCCGGGTTATTAAAGAACCATATACTCACGTGCTCTGGGCTTACAGAGGCCAGACAGTGAGGAGGGCAGAGCCTGCCATACACAGTCATAGACCTGGGGCGTCCCCACAAGGAAACTTTGAGGACAGAACCCAGGAAGACTCAGGGGCTGCCCAACACTGGCCACTCCTGATGGACTCAGGCCTTTGCCCAGGAGACCAATGTGGGCAGGAACCTGGGAGCCTGCCCTTTACCCCAGGCCTCTCCAGGCCGGGCCCTGCCCCCACCCCACCTGAGCAGAGGTGGCCCCGCTGTTCCTGCTTTCAAGCCAGGACATACAGCGGCTCCAAGGGCCAGGGAAAGCACCCTCAGCGACCCATTGTTACCGAATACCAAGCACGTGCCACCACCACCACCATCCCCCATCATGGACACTCATAGTCACCCATAAGGCACAAAGTGGTTCACAGCTTTCAGGTTGTGAATGAGAAAATGGAGGCATGGCAGGGTGAAGCGTTCTGGCCAGGATCACACAGCTGAGTTCACATCTGAGTTCACACCCAGGACCCTAGCATAGTTCATGCCCTTCCTCCCTGCCCCTTAGGAACCAAGGCTGGCCAACTTTGTCTCTCCCGGCCCCTGGGCTTCCCATCTGTGGGACTGCTCGTGTGCGGGGGGTGGGGAGCTCAGGCTGACTCAGTGCCCTGCTTCCTCTGTCCACGTGGGCAGGAAGGGCCAAGGCAGGCCCAGAGCCTGCCCTCCCTCCCTCTGCCTCTCCAGGCCAACCTCCTTGGTGGGCTTCCCCATGACCCTGGAGGCCTGAGGACTCCCCGAAAGGCCAGGCTCCCTGTCAGCACCCCTCTCACCAGATGGTCCTGGCTGCGAGTTCCTGGGCACGGCTGCCTACCTGTCTTCCTTCTGCTGCCCCCTCCAGTGTGTGCCCCATGCAGGCACAGAGCCAGACAGTGGGAGCCTGGGAGGGAGACAGTGTGGACAGAGTCCTCACTCCCTTGCAGCTCTCGTCCCAGGCCCCCTGTCCTGCCAGGAGTGGCGTGCTGGGAGTGGGGCCCCTCGAGGGTGTCTGAGTAAAGGACACAGTGGACAGAGTGGAAAGAACCAGGAGCCGGTGGTGTCCAGCCCCTCCTCTGGTCCCACCGGGCCTGAGCCAGTGAGGGCAGCGGCTCATCCAGGCACAGGGAGTTGGTGCAGGGCTGACCTGAACCCACAGTCTTGCTTCGGTCAGGAGGAGGCCATCAGCCCTGCCTTCAGGCGGTTGTGGAAAGAATTCCACACGTTTCATCACCAACCTGTGTCACCTGCAGGGTCACACACGTGTCGTCCAGGCAGGCTGTCCACACGGCCACCCCAGCAGCCCACACGGAGCACCCGCCCCTGGCCACAGCCACTTCGAAGGACTTAAGTGTGGTCGCTAGACCAGGAGGCACAGCTGTCCCCAGTGTTGGCAGGTGAGCAAACTGAGGCGCAGAGAGCGGACAGGAGGTGCTCACAGAGCGCCGGCACCAGGCGCAGAGGCCCAGAGCAGCGGGAAAGTGCTGGGCTGCAGGGGAAGGGGCTGTCCCCGCCTAACTCCCCCAGTCCCTCTGCCATCCGCTGAGATTCCCTGTTGCCCGGGAGAGTCGCAGACGCCCGGATATCAGTCACTCACACTTCAGTGTGAATCAGCGTCAGTGGGCGGCTTTTCTCACCGTCGGTGAAGTGCGGCCGCGGGAAGGAAAGGCTGGATTCCGCGGACGGCCAAGAGCAAGTGCCCGCCGCTGCCTGGGAGCCTTGCGGGGAGGGTCGCGTGACGGGACCCTGCCGCGGGGCCGGAGGGGCGCGAGGGAAGCGAAACAGACGCGTCGCATCGCCTGTCATTCCTGAAGCCCCGGAAAGGGACACCCGGCCCCTGCCCCGAAGCCGCGCTCCCTCCGGCAGTGCCCCCCGTGCCAGGCCCCGTGCGCCCTGCGGGGAGGACACGGAGGCCCCGGGGCCCAGGAAGGCCGCTGCTCACCCGCTAGGACCTGCCGGGACCCCGAGAGTCCCCCGAGACCCCCGAGACCTCCGGAGACCCGGCGAGACCCCAGAGACCCCCCCCGAGTGCCGAGACCCGCCACCCGAGACCTGCCAAGACCCTGAGACTCCCCCGAGACGCGCCCAGACCCCTCGAGACCCGCCAAGACACCCCCAGACCGCCGAGACCCGCCGCAGAGGCTTACCCGCAGAGCGCTGTCCTGGCCCGCCGGCCCTGGGTCGTGGCGGCGGCTCAGCTGGGCAGCCAGGCGCTCCCGCCCGCAGGGCCCGCTGCCCGCCGCCCACAGCTCCGTCCCGCCCCCGCCCGCCCTCCGCCTGGCCCCGCCCCGGACCGGCCCCGCCCCTCCCCGCCCCTCCCCGGCCGCTCCCGCAATCCTTGGGGTCCGAGCAGGGCGTGGGGCGCGCCGGGACCTCAGGGTGGGCGGGGACTGCACGTGGCCTCCGCCGCCCAGGAGGAGGCCCCTGGGGGCTCAGGCCCGCGTAGTAGCGGGCTCAGGCGCCAGGTCCACAGTAGGCGCTCAGTAACCGCCGGCGAGCGAGGTAGCCTGTCTGTTCCTCCTGCGTGTCCCTCCCTGTGACGCCCAGCGATCTAGGTGGAAAAGGTGCTGTCCACGCCCCCAACCCCGTGGTCCTGATCTTGGGTGACCCCACCCCTGTCCGTGGGTGCGACTCTGGCTCAGGCCAAGACAGGAGCGGAGGAGGCAGAGGGGGGCTTGCCCGGCACCAGGGAACCTTGTCCGTTTCCAGTGACCTCCAGGGTACTTTTCAGCCACTTCCGACCTTGCCTTGGACTAGGTCTGGACCCCAGTGGCCCAGAGGTCTTCTCGGAGGCTGGGAGGCGAAGGAGACCGGATGCTTTTCACTTGGCCTCCTCTGAGGCTCCCTTTCCTCCACCATCACCCTCTCCCGACTGCCGCCTAATAGTAGACCTATAGACCCAGAGTCCTCGGTTAAGGGCAGGGGCCAGGAGAGCAGGGGGCTTCCTGTGAGGAAATGGCCTCCTTCGGGAGCCCTCAGGGCCAAGTAGGTGGAGGGAGCTGTGGAGAGAGTGAAGGTGATGGAGAGATCGGGCAGGGACTGCAGAGCTTGAGGGTGAGCGGAGTCCCCCAGTGCGGGGCTCAGCTGCTTGGAGCATGGCGGGGGACTCCTCCCCATGAGGAGTAGGGACTGAACCCCAGGTCCCAGGGCCCAGGAAGCTGTGAACAGAAGGAGGACAGGTTCTTGCTGGGAACCCAAGGGAGCTGGAGGTGGGTGGTGGTGACCTGGCCCTGTCTGACCCTCTGTGCTGTGCACAAGGGGCCAGAGTCCACCAGGCAGCAGTGACAGGGGCTGGACTGGCTGCTCCAAATCAGGCAGGGGCAGGGGTGTCCAGGGCTGGCCCTGCAGCAGGTGAAGGACTGGGTTTGGGTCCTACAGGGTGAGATACCCGAGGGCCTCCAGGAGACATTGCCAGGCCAAGCAGTTGCCCAGGGTTGCAGCTGGACCGAGCGTGGGCTGAGTCACTGTCCACTTGTCCCTGAGCTGCCCAGCAGTGGGTCCCAGGCCTCAGAAAGGGAATCGTCAGCCGCAATAGCCCTCCTCCCTGCTGGAGAGACACACCTGGGGCCAGAGAGGTTAACTGGGGAGGGGAGTAAGTGGGAGGAGCCAGAAAAGTAGGCAGCCAGGCCCACAGTCCAGACATAGAGGAGGGACCAGTGCCCACCAGAAAGTGACCAGGACCAAGGCAGGGCCGCTGGAGAGGAAGGGACAAAGCAGGGGAGGGTACAGAAGAGTCTTCAGACAACGGGGCCCTTTTCCCCATCTGTGAAATGGAGGGGGGCCTCTACCGGGGAGGCAGCAGGAGAAGTGGGTGGGGCATGAGAACAAGCAGAAACCCTACCCGGCCCAGGGCCACCCCTCACCCCGATGCTGGGGCTGTGACTCTACCCGCAACAGCCTAGCTCTCACGGCTGAACTTAGACCCCAGCAGTGGAGGAGATGGGTGCTGACCGGCTGGGGCGCTCGCCCTCTGGGGGGCCTGCTCACATCACCACCTGTAGGTCTCCTGGGCCTGGCTGCCCAGGTCTCAGCTCTGCTGGTCCCACCCTCAGGTAGCCTGTATCTCTTCTGCCCACCCAATACCATAGGCTGTCTCACCTTTTCCTGGGCAGGAGGAAGGGGTAGGAACACAGCCATGGGGCTCAGCCCCATCCTATGCTCAGTGCTGCTGCTGTCCGCACCCCCGGGGCTGCCTCACTCCTGTAAGAGGCCCTGTGCAGAGGAGGCTCCAAGCTGGGCTGGGATGGGGCTCCTGACAAAACACTCATGACCCTAGGGCTGGACATCTTGATATCCCTGATGTCCAGTTCCATGAAAGAGATGCTGGGCCCCACACCAGACCCCAGGAACCCCAAGATGCTACAGGGAAGTCCCTACCCTGTGGCTCATGGGAGGAGCAAATGGACAAATGAACAGAAGCCATCGGGTCACAGCAAGTGTCCTGTTCCCTGAGGGGCAGCAGGGGAGAGGGGCAGAAACCAGGAGTGGAGTGGAACAGAGCCGCAGATGGGTGCCGCCCTGCCAGGGCCTGACTGCGGGGCAGGGTGTGCAGGGCTGGCCTTGGATGCCAGGCCCAGAGCTGATGGAGCAGAGTCACTACAGACTGTGGACAGACCAGGGGCCCAGAAAATGATCACCCAGTCATGCAAATCCACCTCTATGCAGGACACCTCGTCCAAACGGGGAACAGGGTGCAGCCTCCACCTTGGAGAGAATTTGACACATCATGTTATTCCCCTTCTCCCTCATCAGACCAAACCCAGGGTGTGGGAGGAAGGAACCCTAGTTAGGGCCTCAGGGCAGCTCCCAGCACCCCATCCTAGCAAGAAGCTGCTGGATGCTGAGGCCAGAACCTCTGGGCACACAGGGGTTCCTGCTGGAGCTCACAGGGCAGGCACCGGTGAGGAAGATGACCTCGCCTACTGGGAGGGTGTGCAGGGCAGGTGAGCAGAGGTGAGGCGAGGACCCCAGGCTGGCAGGGAGCTGGGGAGTAGGCCTCTGCAGGGCACATCGGCGGTAGAAGCCCATGATGATGCCCCAATGGCAAAGGTTCCTGCCACACCCGTCCCAGCATACCATCAGCCAAGCCACTGATTTTGCAGGACCCAGAACCTGCAGAGGCAGCTGCTATCTGGGGGTGGGGCAGGACCCTGATGAGGATGACGTTGGCGGTTAGGATGGGGAGGGCGAGACCTGCAGCTGGCCTCAGGGTCACAGGCCTCCCAGCAGGGGGCTTTCTGTGCCAGGGACCCCTTCCAAGTCTCTTCTTCCTTCCTGGCAAGCAAGACCTGCAGTCCTCCGCATGGATGCCTCTCCTCTCACCCCACATACTATCCACCCTGAAGGTTCTATCGACAAAGTGCCCCTGGAATCCCGCCCTTCTCAGCCCCTGCCTGCCTCATCCTCCCTCTCCTGCCCGCCTCATCCTCCCTCTCCTGCCCTCACCTGGCAGTGTCCATGTCACACCAGAGGGGTCCAGTCACAGTGTAAGTCAGGTCGTGTCACTTCAGTCAGAAGTTTCTGTAGCTTCCGCCTCCCCCAAGGCAAATGCCTTCTATCTTGCATAGGCAGGGCCCAGACCAAGCCTGTACCACCGGCCTGCGCCCTGAGTCCTCTCTCCGTAGCCTGCTCTGCGCTGGCCGCACTGGCCCCCGTCTCCTCCAGCTCCGCAGGCGCATTCCTGCCTCAGCACCTTTGCACGTGCCATCCCCACCCCTACATCGCCCTCGCCGGGTGTGCCTGGGGACCTCACTTCCCTTGGTCTGAGCTCTGCTTCCTGGGGAACGTAAGTCAGGAATCAGACTCCCAGTGCTTGGTTGGTGAATGAACAGACAGAGGCCTCAAGGGGCAGCCCCAAGGAAGGGTTTAGGTAGGATTTTTGTTTTGAGATCGGGTCTCACTCTGTTGCCCAGGCTGTAGGGCAGTGGCAGATAGGGTCTCACCATGTTGCTCACACTGGTCTCAAATGATCCGCCCACCTCGGCTCCCACAGTGCTGGGATCACTGGCATGAGCCACTGTGCCCATCCGAGCCAGGTTTTGGCAGAGCTGACAATTGGGTCCCGTGTCCAGAGGACCTTGGAAGCATGAACCCTGCCCTCTAGCCTGTCCCTGTCCCCAGGAGTGGCCCCGCAGTGACACTGTGTACCACCTCACCAGGCCGCCTCGCTAGGACAGGCAATTCCTAGGTGAAGCCAAGGCCACAGGCTGCCCACCTGCTTCCTTGGGGACAGGAGGGGACAGGTTCCTGCCCTACCTCTCCCAATCTCCACTCCCTGGGGGAGGCTATTTGGAGCCATCCTGCACAGTTCCCAGGCCACACAGCCCAGCACTGGAGGAGGGGCAGAGGAGGGTGTGGGGAAGACGTGCCTCATGGGAAGAGGAGTTTGAGGAGGAGGGCTGGGCCTCACATGCAGGTGTCAGCCTGGCTCTGAGGACAGGGCTGGGAGCTGGCATCTCTTCCAGGAGGCTGGGCTGGCAGCAGGCAATCTGGCAGGGAGGTGGGCTGGACAGGAGCCACCCCCCAGGCTCTGGGCCATCTCTGCATCCCAGCCACGCCTGGCTGTCTCACACCTTGCCCTGGGTGGGGTGGGGAGTGGTTTCTCCTTTGCCGAATGAAGGGGAAAGCAGCAGCCAGGGGCTGGAGGGGGAGCAGTGGATGGTGGATGGGATTGTAGAACGTGTGTGCTGGTTGAGGGGGGAGGCATGGAGGCCGGCTCAGGTCTCAGCCAGACCCCAAGCCAGAGATCGATGCATGCTGGCCTCACCTCTGCCTCCACTGCTCTCCGGCATCATCCCAGGAAAGTCAGCTCAGTAGCATTACCCCAGGGACCTCCCCAGACCCCCACGGTCATGCCCAGATGCCCACCTACATCCCAGGTCTCACTACCACACTGCCCAGAACCGGCCTTCCTCACCACCCCATCCCCAGCCCCAGGCAGGGCTCTTCCAGTCGCTCTGGTCCCCAGGATGGTCCAGCACGGGGCCCTGCTCAGAAAACATCCTCAGCGGCGGCCCCAGCCCATGGGCTTCTGGCCAGCTGCCCTCAGTGAGCCTGCGGAGGGCGGGGCCCACAGCCAGCTCACCCACTGCCCCTCG
Organism: Cacajao melanocephalus; assembly: GCA_963573385.1. Taxonomy (NCBI): domain Eukaryota; kingdom Metazoa; phylum Chordata; class Mammalia; order Primates; family Pitheciidae; genus Cacajao; species Cacajao melanocephalus. The sequence goes on along the minus strand of CAUYLG010026179.1, from coordinate 8,644 downwards.
TGCCCGGGACAGGGCTGGCTTCCTGGCCAGCCTGAGAGCCAGCAAAGGCTGACAAAGGCAGAGAAGGCTCTCTGGGCACAGTGGGACTGAGATGGGCTCCCACAACCTGGGAGGACTCTCCTGGCAGGGGCACAGCCCTGGAGGGCTGAGCGAGGGAAATGGAGCCAGAGCTCACACCAGGTCAAGGGCCAGCCAGCACCTCCAGGCCACCAGCACTCCCCAGGCAGGCCTGCCCTGCCCACCTGGCTGCCACACTCCTAGCCCAGGTCGGCTGCTGGCTGTCCTCTGAGGTTTGTTTGAGTCAATTTTCTACATAAAATGAGGGTGTCAGGCAGATCCTACTAGGAAGCTCTGTTTTGTAACACCAGGTCTGTGGGTGGAGGACACAGGACCCACGCACGCACTGGCTTTTCTATTTTTACATCCACCCTGCTCTCACCCCCGGAGACCAGTTTGGAACTTGAAAGCAGCCCATTCTATTCTGGGGCCCACTTCCGGCCCCTGAGTGCCGTGGGTGGCAGCTGTTTGTATACAACAGCCTGCCCCACCCACCCCCCTCCAAAACATCCCCTCTCCTGGCACGCCCCACCCCCACCACCGCCCCCTGCCAGCCACGTGACCTTCAGGAATGCACTGAAGTCTGGAAGGGGAAGCCACGTGGGGCTTGGGAAGGGGAAGCTGTGGCCTTCCACAGTGGTGGGATTCCCATGTCACCCCAAGGGGTCCCCACCTATCACCCCAGCCCAGGGGCAGGAGGGGCGGCCAGTCCTTCCCCAGCCAGTGCTGGACGCTGAGACATGAGGGTACAAGGTGGCTTGCGTAGCAGCAAAGCCCCTCATGACCAGAGGCAGAAGAAACAGGGGAGCAGATGAGCCTGGGAGGGCTCCTGGGAGAGGGGACCCCAAAAGAGACTTGAGGGCTGCTCCCACCTCGGCTCCCCAGGCCTCTCCCAGGCCCCTGGCAGGACCAGGCTGCCTCAGCAGGAGTGAATGAGGGACTTACCCCACCGGGCACCCAGAACTCCCTGCCCCACCTGGCCTCAGGTGGGTTCTGAAGGGGTCTCACCAGGTCTTCAGCCACCTGCCCAGCCCAGGGCCCAGGGCCCACTCCCTCCCCACTTCCATTTCTCCCTCCTCGGGAGTGGACCTTGGCCTTCATTCCACACGTGTGGGTCCCCTGAACCATGCTGGCCAGCCCTACAGGCTCCCAGCTACAGCCCTGAGAACACCCCCTTCCAAAAGTGCCAGCCTCTGCCCGATTACATGGACTCTCATGTGCAAACCCCCAACACTGTGATGCCCTACAGTGCCACCTCTCCACCGAGGGGCACCTCTGATGTGCGCAGCCTGGGGCCCACCACAGCAGCTCAGAATGGCTCTGGTCCAGTGGCCCTGCCTCTGAGCCCCCAGCCTGCACTGCCCCTCCTGCCAACCTCTGACTATGGGGTGAAGCTGGAAAGATGAGCTGCCCCACCCAGCCCAGAGCTGGCGAGTGAAGACTCAGGACCCAAAGGGTGGGGACTTTCCCATTACACTGAGGAGGCAGCAGGGGAGTGAGGTGGGGAGCTGCTGACGCAGAACTGAGCGAGGTCTGGCCTGTGATGGTATGAGGCCCAGTCGGGGATGTGCACGGCCTCGGCCTCCCGGAGCACCTGCCGTGCCAGGTACAGCCCCAGCTGCTTTTCACAGCCTCACATCTTCTTGTCCCTAAAGCCACTTACCAGCCCAGCCAACACGGTGAAACCCCGTCTCCACAAAAACACAAAAATTAGCCGGTGTGGTGGCACACGCCTGCAATCCCAGCTACTCGGGAGGCTGAGGCAGGAGAATAGCTGGAATCTGGAAGGTGGAGGTTGCAATGAGCCAAGATAGCACCACTGCAGTCCAGCCTGGGCAACAGAGCGAGAGTCTGTCTCAAAAAAAGAAAAAAAAAAAAGAAAAGAAAAACTTTAGACAAATTAAATTTAGCAGAGTTTATTTGAACAATGAAATAATTCCTGAATTAGGCAGCACTCCAAACCAGCAGAGGCTCAGAGAGCTCCATCCAGCAACCTTGGGCAGGCAGTATTTATGGACAGAAAAGGAAAATGACACAGAAATCGCCCAGTTGGCTACAACTAGGCCCTTGCCTTCTTCAGACCTGCCTGAGTAGTCTGTAGCCTGTGATTGGCTGAAAGCTCAGCTGCTCAGATGAGCCAAGACTCAGTGACTTCTTCCAAAGAGTCCTGTGACTACAGCAAACCCTAACTTAACTTCTTCTGCAAACACACTGCAGCCTGGGAGTATATTCAGGGGAACATTCAAGGGAGGGGAAGGGGTTCTTATTCCTGGGAGTATATTCAGGCTGCAGTTTGTTTGCAGATTAGGTTAGGATTTGCCATATGCTGAGGCAGCTTTAGGCCAAATTTAAGTTAATTTAACCTTCCCCGCTTTTAGTCAGCCTCTCAATTTCGAGAGAGTGACTGAAACCTCAGGCACTGACATCATTTTCTGTCACCATCACAATGGACGTGTTTGATCTCAGTGTGAAATTCATAATTGACAATGTCAAGTTAGTTACATGATGATGTTTTCTTCATGTTTTGTTCCTCTAACTTGATGAGACCATTTGATGTACGAAGGATGGCTGCATATAAGCATTTAAGACACTTGAGGGGACAGCACATCAGGGAGACTGTTCTGATGGCTTTCCGGAGGATGAGAAGAAACCGAGGCATATTCCTTAACAGGAGGCTCTGTGAACCAAAATGATCAAAACCAAACAGATCAAAGTTTAGTCAATGAAGATTGTTCAACAGCATTCAAGTCCAGTTGGTCTTTCTGTGGAACACGATGGTGATTAAGAACCACAGTTGCCTGGGCGTGGTGGCTCATGCCTATAATCCCAGCACCTTGGGAGACCGAGGCGGGTGGATCACCTGAGGTCAGGAGTTCAAGACAAGCCTAGCCAACATGGTAAAATGCTGTCTCTACTGAAAATACAAAATTAGCAGGGCATGGTGGTGCATGTCTCTAATCCCAGCTACTCGGGAGACTGAGGCAGGAGAATGGAGAATTGCTGGAACCCAGGAACTGGAGGTTGCAGTGAGCCAAGATTGTGCCACTGCACTCCAGCCTGGGTGACAGATCAAGACTCCGTCTTAGAAAAAAAAAAACAAAAAACACAATAGTGGGGAGATGGTGGGTAGGAGGCAGGACTAACATGCAGCTTTCACTTGGATGGACAGAGAAGCATGAGGAGACCCACATTGTGAACTTTTGCTCCAAGAACTACAGCAGGAATATACCAGGAAAGCCGAGAGAATCCACAGACCCTTTGAAGAAGGTGGATTGCCACTGCAGGCTCTGTGGAACAGCTGAGAAACTCCAAAAACAAAGAACATAACTTCTTGGGAGCTCTATGGCCCTACTCACCACCTGATTATTATATGTAAATTTTCAGCACGGGCAAAAGTAGTAGCATTTGAATGTTAATTTCCTCAGCAAGGCAATTTACTTCTCTAGAAGGATGTGTTTCACAGATGGAGCAATGGTGAGAGCACACCTGGACGAGGGAGGGGAGGGGTTCTTATTCCTGACGCAGGTAGCCCCTACTGCATGTCGTTCCCCTGTTGGTTAGGGTTGGACCGCACAGTCTAAACTAATTCCGATTGGCTATTTTAAAGAGAGCAGGGGTACAAGCCAAAGTGGCGGAGCGGGTAGTTTGGCGGGAAGGATGGTTATGGAACAGGTCAGAGCAGGTGACCAGGGGTACAGATGTGAACTACTGAACTGGTGGGAAAGTTGTTTACCAAAACTAGAGGCAAGGGGGCACAGAGAACCAGGAAGTTAAACTTTAAAATGGAGAATTAAAGAATAAGAGAGCTGAACATACTGACATACTGATTCTCTGAAGAGAAACTTGGAGTTCACTACATCTAACATGACCCTACCATTGCTGAGGCGCTTCTGAAAGCACCATGTCCTGGCTGGAGGCCAACCAACACAAAACCAGTGCACCTAACAAAAATACAACCAAGGACCCTCGCTGAGCCCGCTTCACTCCCCTGCTGCCTCCACTGGAGCAGGTGCTGGTATCCACAGTTGAGAGACCTGAAGACAGATCATATCCCAGGAGTCCTTGCAGACACTCCCCAGTACCAGTCCAGAGCCTGGTAGCTCTATTGGGTGGCTAGATCAAGAAGATAAATAACAATCACCGCAGTTCAGCTCTCAGAAAGCCCCATCCCTAGGAGGAGGGGAGAGCATCACACCAAGGGAGCACCCTGTAGGACAAAGGAATCTGAACAGCAACACTTGATCCTAGATCTTCCCTCTGACATAACCTACCCAAATGAGAAGGAACCAGAAAAACAATTCTGGTAATGTGATGAAACAAGGTTCTTTAACACCCCCGAAAGATCACACTAGCTCACCTGCAATGGACCCCAGCCAAGACAAAGTCTCTGAATTGCCAGAAAAAGGATTCAGAAGGTTGACTCTTAAGCTAATCAAGGAGGCACCAGAGAAAGGTGAAGTCCAACATAAATAAATTGAAAAACGATACAGGATATGAATGGAAGAATCTCCAGTGAAATAGATAATATGAATTGAAAAAACGATCACAACTTCTAGAAATGAAGGGCACACTTAGAGAACTGCAAAATGCGTTGGAAAGTCTCAGCAATAGAGAAGAAAGAAAGAAGTAGAAGAAAGAACTTCAGAGCTTGAAGACAAGGCTTTTGAATTAACCCAATCCAACAAAGACAAAAACAAAGAATTTTTAAAAAACAAACAAAGCCTCCAAGAAGTTTGGGATTAAGTTAAATTAGCCAAGCACCACACGAATTGCTAAAAGGAGCTCTAAATCTTGAAACAAATCCTCAAAACACATCAAAATACAATTTCCTTAAAGCATAAGTCTCACAGGACCTGTAAAACAACAACACAATGAAAAAAAAAACCCAACGTATTCAGGCAATGAATAGTATGATAAATAGAATATTATCTCACATTTCAATACTAACATCGAATGTAAATGGCCTAAATGGTCCACTTAAAAGATACAGAATGGCAGAATGGATAACAATGCACCAAACAAGTATCTGCTGTCTTCAAGAGATTCACCTGCCGCATAAGGACTCACATAAACTTAAGGAGTGAAAAAAAAAATTCCATGCAAGGCCAGGCAAGGTAGCTCATGCCTGTAATCCCAGCACTTTGGGAAGCCAAGGAGGGCAGATCACCTGAGGTCAGGAGTTCGAGCCGAGCCTGACTAACACGGTGAAACCCCGTCTCTACTAAAAATACAAAATTAGCTGAGTGAAACTCCATCACAAAAGAAAAAAAAAGAAGATATTCCATGCAAATGGACACCAAAAGTGAGCATGTCAGGTCTCCATATGCAAGCCTGGAACCTGAAAGTCTGAAGTCCTGCTTGTCTCCACTAATCATCTCTCACCCCCAGCCTGAGTTCCCAATTGTCCCTAATCACCCAGCGGAGCTTTCCCCCGACCAGCCCCTCACCCTACCCTGCCATCTTAACAGTTATTACGAAAATACTCTTATCCCACCCACCATTGTAACTGAACTTATGGTCATGTATACTCCTTGCCCCTACCCCCACCACTGTAACTGATCTTACTCTGTAACTTTCCACTGCCCACCCCAAACCTACAAAACCAACTCCTATCCCACTGCCCTTTGCTAACGCCCTTTTCGGCCTTAGCCCACCTGCACCCAGGTGAATAAACAGCCATGTTGCTCAGGCAAAGCCTGTTTGGGGCGGGGGGCTCTTCATTCAAAGCACGGATTTTCAATAGAGCAGGAGTAGCTATTCTTTTATTAGACAAAACAAACGTTAAAGCAACAACAGTTAAAAAAGACAAAGAGGGTCATTATATAATGCTAAAAGGACTAGTCCAACAGGAAACTATCACAATTGTAATATATATGCACCTAACACCGTAGCTCCCAAATTTATAAAAAACCTTGCCAGGCTCAGTGGCTCACGCCTGTAATCCCAGCACTTTGGGAGGTTGAGGTGGGCAGATCATGAGGTCAAGAGATCGAGACCATCCTGGCCAACATAGTGAAACCCCATCTCTACTAAAATACAAAAATTAGCTGCGTGTGGTGGCACATGCCTTTAGTCCCAGCTACTTGGGAGGCTGAAGCAGGAGAATTTCTTGCACCAGGGAGGCAGAGGTTGCAGTGAGCTGAGATCACAATACTGCACTCCAGCCTGGCACCTGGCAACAGAGCAACAAAACTCTGTCTCAAAAAAAAAAAAAAAACTTCCTAAAACAATTACTACTAGACCTAAGAAATGAGATCGAGGGCAACACAGTAATAGTGGGGGACCTCAGTACTCCACTGACAGCACTAAACAGGTCGTCAAGACAGAAAGTCAACAAAGAAACAGTGGACTAAATTATACCCTAGAACAAATGGACTTAACAGACATTCACAGAACATTCTACCCAAAACTGCAGAATATACCTTCTTTGAAAGGAGAATAAATTGTGGGGCTCCCAGATCACTAAGCTAAAGGGAAAAGTCAAGCTGGGAACTGCTTGTGGCCAACCTGCCTCCCATTCTATTCAAAGTCACCCCTCTGCTCACGGAGATAAATGCATCTCTGATTGCCTGCTTTGGAGAGACTAATCAGAAACTCAAAAGAATGCAACGTGTCTCCTATCTCCCTACCGTCTGGAAGCCCCTCCCTGCTTCGAGCCCTTCCTGCCTGTAGAAAGTGAAATAAATGAAGGTTCCTCTTCAAATTCTCTTACCCTATTAAGAATAGATAGTAGTCTCTTTCTCTAGGTTAATCTACTCAAAGGCCTATGTTACGTCTGCTGGCTAAAATAAAGAAATCAGTGTATTTTGTGCTCTTAGTTCTTACATTTTAGCATAGATATCTACCCTGAAATGCCTGGATAAGCCCAGGCAAGCCTTAGGTCATAGCTTGTTCCTCTTTCCTTATTTAGAAGTATTTTTGCCTCTCTCAGCATTCCCTAAGCTGCTTCCTCTTTTCCTTTGTTCTCCTCTGCCCTTCCCTCTTCAGGAAAGTTTTAAGTTGTTAGCCAATCGGGGATAGCCTAGATAGAACATGAGGTCCAGTTCCAGCCAATGGAATCAGGACACAGCAACAGGGCCAAACTCATTGGACACAAATATGCCTGCTCTTCCTTTGTTCAGTGCATGCTCATGGCAAGACTGCTGGCCAGCAGTGCCCTTTCTGCAGAAAGTAAAAGAAAGCCATGCTGAGAAACCTTTTATCTGAATGCTGATTCTTCCCTGTGACTTGGAAGATAAGCACTTATTCCCAACACTGCCTTTGCTCCCAGTTGTCCCGCCTTTCCATACCAAACCAATGTTCATCTTGTACATGTTGATAGATGTCTCATGTCTCCCTAGAATGCATAAAACCAGACTGTGCTGTGACCACCTTGAGCACATGTCACTGAGACCTCCTGAGTCTATGTCACTGCATCCTCAACCTTGGCTAAATAAACTTTCTAAATTAACTGAGACCTGTCTCAGCTTTTCAGGGTTCACATTTTGGTAACCACGGGGAGATTCTGGGTGGAGATCCCTCTGACTTTGACAAATCACCTATCAGTGCTTGGGACCAGAATGAGCTAACTTTACGGCTCAAACCAACAGGACAATTTGCTGAGGTCTGAAAGTACCTCCTCCAGAGAATCCTTGATCTCCCCAAATTTGATCAAGATCAAGAGTTTATTTTGCTGTACAACTCCACTTTTTTTGAAGTTTGACTTGCTTCCAACAAGGAAGGGAAGATTTCCTGTTTTCATGATGATGGAAGGCAGATAACTCCCTAATGGAGCTTGAGCTTGCTTCGAACAGGGAAGATGAGTTTTTTCCCTGCTTCTGGGATGGTAGAGAGCAGCCTACAGCCCGAGACGCATCCCTAGGTAAGTAACTGAACTGGCATTTGACTTGGTCCTAATTCCTCCTTACCATTAGAACACTCGGTAATCACACAAGCTGTGTGATGGTTTGTTTGTCCGTGTTGTTCTTGTTTCTGGTTTTGTTGTTGTTTCAGTCTTTTCCCCGTTGGGCTTGACCAACTGTATCTGACGTGATCAAATCCAAAGGAAAGTTTCAGATTATGGGAACAAAGCCTCTAAAGTGGGTACATTCCCACACCCACAAAAAAGGTGGTGTGCTGGGGGAGAAAAATGGACAGTAAAAGGGGGGAAAAAAAGAAATATTTTTGATTTTGACTATTTAAGGGGCTTTATTTACATAACAAGGCCACCTTTTTGCTAGGCATGCCAAACTGAAAGAGCAATGGCTTGTCACCCTGAGGAAGGAGACCCAGGCGTCTGGGATTCCCTCCCCCTCTGCCATCCACTGTGCATCTCAGTAGAAGAGAGAGCAGGCCAGCTGGCGCCTCCTGAATCTCCTTCCTGCAAATAACACGCTTGGTCTTGAGGAGACTCTCTGGAAGATATTATTTTTACTTAAAACAAGATCAAACCAGAAACCTTTTCACATGTGAGTCCTAAAACTGTAAACCGGAACCCTTTCATATGTGATTCCTAAAGCTATAAACCTAAGATTCTTCCATGTGTAACATCTAAAGTATAAGCCTATATAAAGGCAGAACCTTCCTTTGTTAAATGAGCTGGGCTTTC